>ML288887.1:0-67002 GCA_005239495.1 Nicotiana undulata
CAGCTGATGTCACATTTTTTTAGTCCAAACCGTTCTTTACTTCTTCTGATCACCTTGATATATTTGAGGTTTTACCAATACCAACCTTTGAGGAGGTTACTATAACTCCTCCTTCACCTTCCGCCACAGAGGTCTTACCCATTCCAACTATTGGGGAGTCTAGTGTGGCTCCTCCTACATCCCCAGCCACAGGAACACCACTCTTGACTTATCATCGTCGTCGGCACCAAGCATCCGGCCCTACTGATTCTCGCCCTGCACCTGATCCTGCTCCTGCTGCGGACCTGTCTCTTCCTAGTCCACCGATTGCACTTCGGAAAGGTATACGGACCACTCTTAATCCTAATCCCCACTATGTCGGTTTAAGTTATCATCGTCTGTCATCACCCTATTATGCTTTTATCTCTTCTTTATCCTCTGTTTCTATCCCTAAGTCTTACAGGTGTCGCATTGTCTCATCCAGGATGGAGACAGGCTATGACTAACGAGATGTCTGCTTTACATACGAGTGGTACGTGGGAGCTCGTTCCTCTTCCTTCAGGTAAATCTACTGTTGGTTGTCGCTGGGTATATGCAGTCAAGGTTGGTCCGGATGGCAAGGTTGATCGCCTTAAGGCCCGCCTTGTGGCCAAGGGATATTCTCAGATATTTGGACTCGATTACAGTGATACCTTCTCTCCCGTGGCTAAGGTAGCCTCAGTTCGCCTCTTTTTATCCATGGCTGCTGTTCGCCATTGGCCTCTCTATCAGCTGGACATTAAGAATGCTTTTCTACACGGTGACCTTGAGGATGAGGTTTATATGGAGCAACCACCTGGGTTTGTTGCTCAGGGGGAGTCTCGTGGCCTTGTATGTCGCTTGCGCCGGTCACTTTATGGCCTAAAGCAATCTCCTCGAGCCTTGTTTGGTAAGTTCAGCACAGTTATCCAGGAGTTTGGCATGATTCGGAGTGAAGCTGATCACTCTGTGTTTTATCGGCACTCTGCTTCGAGTCTCTGTATTTATCTGGTAGTCTATGTTGATGATATTGTTATTACCGGCAATGATCAGGATGGCATTACTAAATTGAAGCAACATCTTTCTCAACACTTTCAGACTAAGGACCTTGGCAAATTAAAGTATTTTCTAGGTATTGAGGTCGCTCAGTCTAGCTCAGGTATTGCGATATCACAACGGAAGTATGCCTTAGACATTCTTGAGGAGACAGGAATGATAGGTTGTAGACCGATTGACACTCCGATGGATCCGAATTCTAAACTTCTGCCAGTGAAAGGGGAGCCGCTTAGCGATCCTGCAAGATATAGGCGACTGGTTGGTAAACTAAACTATCTCACAGTGACCAGACCTGACATTTCCTTTCCTGTGAGTGTTGTAAGTCAGTTTATGGATTCTCCGTGTGATAGCCACTGGGATGCAGTTGTCCGCATTCTCCGGTATATAAAATCCGCTCCAGGTAGAGGGTTATTGTTTGAGGATCGAGGTCATGAACAGATCGTTGGTTACTCAGATACTGATTGGGTAGGATCACCTGCTGACAGATGTTCTACGTCTGGATATTGCGTTTTAGTAGGAGGCAATTTGGTGTCTTGGAAGAGCAAGAAACAAAATGTAGTTGCACGATCTAGTGCAGAAGCAGAATATCGAGCAATGGCTATGGCGACATGTGAGCTAACTTGGATCAAACAATTGCTCAAGGAGTTAAAATTTGGAGACATCAGCCAGATGGAACTTGTGTGCGATAATCAAGCTGCTCTTCATATCGCATCAAATCCGGTGTTCCATGAGAGGACTAAACACATTGAGATTGATTGTCACTTCATCAGAGAAAAGATACTCTCAGGAGATATTGCTACAAGATTTGTGAAATCGAATGATTAGCTTGCTGATATTTTGACCAAGTCCCTCGGTGGCCCTCGTATTAGTTATATATGTAACAAGCTCGGTACATTTGATTTGTATGCACCAGCTTGAGGGGGAGTGTTAGTTAAGTAGTCAAATAGGAGTAAATAACACTAACCCTAATCCTATGTGTACTAGGAGTAGGACATGTAATATCTATATATATAGGGCTCATTGTATCATTGAAAAAATAAGATATTATTTTCTCCCGTATTTTCTCACAATAACTAATTTCAGTTTCAATGAGTTGCATGTCTTTTGAGCTATGTCAATCTCCCAAGGTATATCTGAGCAAAGCTAGGTTAGAATTAGAGAACTGAGTAAAACAAAATAAGTCAAACACTAATAGAACCAAACTAGCAGTTAAGAAAGTAAACTAAACTCAACGTTCCACCTTTTCTTTCTTTAAACCAAGCACACATTAACGCAGCTATCAAGTTTAGTACGATATCCAGACCAACTAGCTATTTATACTACAAAATATCTTACCACTACTAGTAATTGCAAGGTTCAGTTATTTGAAAAGAGTTATAGCAAATTCCCAAGACAAACAGTACTCCATTAATCCATGTCGTAGCGGAACTGCTTAGACTTCGGCAAAACAATTCAAAAGGTGATCTTTTTGTATTCTCTTTCCTCCTTTTCCATTTGGGGTTGAACAATTTACATAGGGGCATGGACTTCAGAACCATTGCCCGCCCAACCCAAAGAACAACAGAATTTGGATGCATTAGATGTATAACAGATAGCAACTGCTGGTGCAGAGGGAAAAGACATGTCATTGAGTGCTTAAGATCTAATTAAGTTAATTTCATTGCTCTTAGCAGCTTAAAAGTTTCACATAAGGTGGAGGGGTATAACAGGATGCCGTGTCTCTTGTTTGTTTCAAATGCTGATCGTGATACTTGTCACATTAAACCGCAAATGTAAAGAAAGAAAGAGAACATATTTAACCCCCAACAAAAAGCAGTGACTAAGATCATGGAAATAGCGCTACTGCATGCTAACTGAGGGAAGTGACCTCCAACAGTTGCACAAGGTGATGGCTTAGACTGGTGCAGGGCATCTTTTAAACAAAAAGACCAGCTAAATATGATCTAAGTGCCATGTTCCTGTTATTGTTAAATGAAATAGATTACATTACCTGCAGAGCACCCTCTACATTTCCTGATCCTCCACAGATGTCAATCAAAATAGACCAGCTTATATGGTTAGGAGAAAGACCTACTTTCTTCATCTCTTCCATCAAAGCTTTTGCTCGGTAGTAATCACTCCCGCATGCCTTCATCAAAATATTATAGGTCGAAGTAGTAGGTCTAAATGGAATCCTTGTAGAGAAATGTCCATGAGGTGAAGCAGAAGAGCAGTTGGGTATACTACCAGAAACCGTAAGTGTGGGGGAGAGATCAGTAGTATTGTCTGTCTTGCTGCCTAAATCTCCACAATTATCCTTCTGCAATGCATGTTCCTTCCAGGACCTGAATAGCCGAAAGGCCCTATCATATTGGCAGGCCTCAACACATGCATGAAGAAGGATGTTGTAGCATTGTGAATTAGGTTCACAACCAGCCTGAATCATCTCTTCAAATAACTGAATGGCTTGGTCTACCAGGCCCGCATTGGCACAGGCACTGATCAATGAAGACCAAGTGACAATATTGGGAGTGACACCAGCTGATAGCATATCTTGTTTTGTTTTAAGTGCCATCTGCCACATTTTTGCATCTGCAAATACCTATAGTATCAAAACAGAGGATATGAATATGTTTTTTTTTCTGATAAGTCACGAAGTATCATTAACAAACACCAAGTCGGAGTCAAAAAAATATGTACGAGATGTGTGTCTGGCTCTGCTTGGGTCATACATTGTCTTCCACCAAGTTTGACCAACTATCCTTACAACATGATATTTCTAGTTGCACCAAAAATCCAATTGAAATTAAAAAGATCTAAATTATTTCTGCATCATTCTCACTATGTAATGATGTAGAAATATAGAGGATGTGAATATGTAGTCAACAAAGTATCATACAGAAAGCTAAACAATTCAGAGATAGTGAAACCAGTAAATATGTTATCTAACCTCTGGATCCATGTACAACAGAATTTCTCTCTTTTTCTCCTATTATTCGATATAGCCCTTTACCTCTAGTAGAAGATACTCATATATTAAAGTGAGATATTCAATCAGAGAAGCACTTCAACTGTCTTAAGTTTTATAATGTAGAAAGGTGAGACTTCACAGCTTTTTGTTTGTAGTTACGGGTGGCATCAAGCATGAATTCCATCCACAAGGTTTTAGATGTTCAACGTGGTTCTTGTTAAATCTGGACTCCCCAGTTATACCTTAATTAAAGTGCTGTACGTGAAGACATCCAAATTCAGTGTTCCTGCCATTTCTAATTGCTTTAGCTCCCCATATATTTCTTTGGCCAGATCCACTCTTGTAGCAAGACAGCATGACTTCAGAAGGATATTGTAAGATGTCAAATCAGCTGGAACACCTAGTTTCTGAATGACAAGAAAAGAAGTGAATAAAAACGCTCCTCCTTGGTATTTTCAGCCAACGAAAACACAATTATAGATAAATCATGAAAAAGAAATAAGATCCAATTCCCAAGTACGTCACAAAAGACAGCGGAAACAGGAAAAAATAAATGGAACACTACATATAGGATTCTTTAACACAAGCCAGCTTCTCTCATCAGATGCATTTAAGAAACAAATCGAAGATTAAAACAATATTCACATGGTGCCAGCAGAGTACTAAATTTAGATTGTACACGGAATGTGTTTGGGATGAAAAGGGAAAGGATTTGGAGGAATAAAAAGGGTTAGTCCCCTTGTTAGGTCAGGAAGTAAAGAGTGCTATACAGCAGTCCATGTCAGCTTCTCAAACCCTCCGGAATTTAATGAAAAGGAGTAAAACAGACTTCCTTACTGGCTCTGGAAACAACTAGAGGTGAACAATGAAAACTTCACCTAATTATTGAAAACCAAAAATAAAAATGATAAGTTTTTATTCATATAGCAATAAGATTGTGCTGGAGATCTGTACAATGGAAACTACACCTAACTGAACTAAATTACAGGTAAAAAGCACACCTCCTTTTACATGTGAGTTTTTCTGCGTACGACTGAAACTTGTTCATGTTGTGTATGTGTGCTTTGTGGTGCAGAAGAAAGAGAGTAAGAAAAGGCTTACTTGCATTTGCTTGTATATGTCCAAGGTGTAACTCAAGTCACAGGCATTTACATTCATGAGGCTGTTGAAGACATAAATGTTTGGTGTAAATTTGCTGGCAATTAACCCCTGCACTGAAATATAATGTTATAGCCGCATGAATCAACCAAGAATAAAGCCAAATTACAACAAAAAATAAAGGTAAAAGATCGTTCTACTTGTTCCTTTATAAGCTTGTTGCATAATGAGCTCCACCTATTCTGTAAGAAGTTGTCAAAGAGGAGAGATGCTTTTTCATTTAAGTATGTGTTTGCTAATCCAATAGGCAAGCCATATTTGTTTTATGGGCTCCGCAGGTGGAAATAATTTGATTGCAGGAAACAGTGAGACTCAAACTTAAAAGTTGAGAACTCTATCAAGTTGGATTCCATTCCCAATTAGAAGCTCTAACTTTTATAAAAGCTTAACCTATTAAAGATGGGTGAATTAGTTCGTTAGTTATACAACAAAATTAAAAGCAAAAAGAAATAAGGAATAAGAACAAAAGTGTTTTATTCTGTAATTAAAACCAATAATGAAGTCAAGGATATTCTAACTTCCTTTACTGTGTGGGATGCATAAATCCCATGCCTCAAGACAACTATATTATTTTACAAATCCCTTCATTTACTCATAACACGAAACTGATTCCATAAACAAGTATCTATCAAAAAAATAATACAGAAATGAAAAGGTTTTCTTTCTCATAGAATTGATCACCCGTGACCTTTTTATCTTTTTTTTTGGGGGGGGGGAATGTAAAGAGTAACTTATTGATTGCTAGCATTAAGTCTTGGACTGCCTGTTACTTAAGGAGAAAGAGAATATAAGAGTAAACAGGAAATCTAATTTATTTATCAGATGCACAAGCCTATCTAAGATTCATAAGGTATACAATACCTCGTAGATGGACCTGGACTTCAAGTAATCACCACAAAGACCACAGACATCTATTATTGTGCGGTAGATATACAAATTCGGAGTGTCATGGTTCTGCTTGTATGCTTCAAAGACAGTTAGAGCAGACGCCAAGTCGCCTTTCTTCCCAAATTCAAGAATTATGGTACAGAACATAATTTCCACATGTGGAAAAATATGTGCATACCTGTAGAGAGTCATGATTGAACTTATGCATTACAGACATGGCAGATAATCACGGTTTCCTCTATGATAGCAGAATGTTTAAAGCATTTCTCAATCCACTTTGAAGCCAACGAAGCAAAATGTCAACACAAAAAGAAGGAAACCGCTAATTGGATATTGAATGCAGTAAACTGACAAATATCTGGAGCAAACAAAGTTCGACAGAGAAAGTCAACCACCCAACTAAACACAAGATATTTGTAGCTTCTATTAAAGTGAACTAACAGCGTAGGTAATAAATATCATTCTTATTGTGTAGGTAAACTCGCCAGTGTGAGCTTGCTCGCATTACCAGTTTCATGCCCGGGTAAAGGAGGAGGGTTGCGGTAGGCTGGCAGCTAGCATAAAACTAATCAATTCATGAATCCTCAAAATAAAAATATTGTCGGGACGTGCTCATCTAGGCACCTACACCTACTGCCTACCCGCCGCCTGAGATAAATTAAAATGGGGAACATGGTCAGTGAGGAGTGAGGATTCATATAGCAGACCTAACTTATATGGAACTGCGGTGTAGTTGTTACAGTTGTATTATGCGGGCATCAACATACCTGTCTTTCAGCATCTCAGTTCAATACTAGCAATGAAGCGTAGGTGAAAAGAGTTTCAGACCCATTTTTCCCATTCCAAGAATACTAAGAAGGCAGGCCCAAAATAGGACTAGCTATCAGTATGTCATCGACAAGTTACTTATGTTCAAATGAAGAGGTTATAGCCACCCCACAGGAAAGAATATACAGAACATAAAAAAATCACTAGTCTAACTACCTTTCCTGGAACATGTCTCAAAGATGGTATATAAGATGAATATCAATCACTTATGCCTCAACCTAAGTAGCTAGGGTCATTATATGCATCCTTTCTATCCTTACTACTCTATTCAGGTCAATTTCCATTTATTTTTTTTATAAGTCGGTTCAGTTCAATTTCATTACAACACTAAAAAGTTGTCTTTTAAGGCATATGAAGAGTTCTCTAAAACTAGGGATTCTATCAAGCGGGTACTTAACCCTACACCATCATACAAGTATATCAAAAAAAATCGTAAAAACATAGTCCGAAGCATATCTACTACAGATGTCCAGGTACCAATGAGAAGTTTGGTTGATCCCAACCTTCCATAAGCCTATGTTAACTCGTATTTATCTTTCTAACTTCTCTTTTAACTGGTGGTGTCCAGGTCAACTTCCGTGCACCTCAACTAATCCAATGGTATATGCTACCTCCCAGCAGTATAGCTGTCGGATAGCTCTGCCACTAAGACTCACATATGGGGAAGAAGCACATTATACTAGGATTTAAACCCGGCTCCCAAAACCTTTCCCACTTCATTGACTACTAGCAAGTGAACATACAAAGTATCATTATTCGGGGAACCTTAATTTTCACCTTGTTGATGAGGGTTCAATTCCCCACCTTGTAATCCCCTCCCTCATTTTCCGTTTCCCTGCCCCTTTATGTATAAAAAAATTACAAAAAAAAAAATATCTTTATTCAAGCCACCTGTTAGTCAAACATAACGTAGACGATTGGTTTCTCAATATGGGTACAGACTTACATCTCTTCCTCAAAACAAATAGCAGGAAAACTAACAAATCTCAACTTTCAAGCATCATTCAATTAATGGCAAAAGAAATACAAAAAAAAAACGTAATAAAGAAAACTGTTATAATGGAGTCACCATACGAGTATCCAGTGAACTGCACTATTTGAGAGAACAAGCAAAATTTAATTGAGAGTTCGAACCAAAACCCTAACTCTAAGAGATATTATGTGAAGATTGGGAAACCCAACTGAACTAAACACATCACCAACAGCGCGTCTAAACACAATAAGAATTTAGTAATTTTTTTCAGAAAGGTAACAGTAGTATTATAAATCTCCAGTACAAAGACTCCGCTGGAAACAATATTTACAGATCAAAAAGTAAAGGAAAATGATCGTTAATCTTCTTACAAGGATTCAATAATGTCTAATAAGGAATCCATTTGGATAATTGGAAACTGCATGTATTGCATTCTTAGGCACATGGAGTTTGTCAAAAAAACATGAGCGCTGTTGCACCACAGAAAAGGAAAAAGGAAAGTGATAATTACTTGTTTCATACTAATAAAGAATGGTTGTTTGTTATTTACAATAAGAAACAACTACTACTATTTTATTTTATGCAGTCATCTCAAATGGAGCATGGATTACATATCAAGAACATTTCAAGCTCATGCCAAATTGGCAAAGGTATTACCTTAGAGCTGCATTTGGCTTTCTTTGGCTGACACAAAGTCTTATAATCTCAGACGGCCTCACTAAATCCTTAATTGGCATATCACACCCTGAAGCAATAGCATCTCATAAAATATATCAAATGTCAACGTATTTATCAAAATCTTCAAGAGCTCATTTGGAGAAAGATTTTTGGCCATATAAAGCAACAAGTAAGCCTTAATCACAGCATTTTTGGCCATATGCATTTCAAAAATATACAAATTTTAACATTTTACACCTTTTTAGATATACCTAATAAAGGTTTGAATTGACATAGAAACTCAAATAAGTGGTCATTTCAGCCATAAATTTCGATTAAGGGATAACACTTGAAAACATGTTACAAATCATGTATGTATGCCTTAACTCCTTAAGGGCATGTTTGGATTGCTGTGTTAGCTAAATGGTAAAAAGGCTTGTAAAGAATTAACCATTTTTTAGTTACTAATTTCAGTTTTCAGTATAACCAACCTCGGTATAACTTATACACCCAGTCATGTATTATTTTATACCAAGACCAATATGGGATAAGTAATACCATGATTAATTATACATGGATAAAGCATGCAAAATGGCAGAACTACCCTTGAATGTGTCCTCAAATGCCTATTCAAGCCCTTGTACAATTTAAGCTAAACACAAGTTTAAGTTATACTCTTTATATGCAATTTTTTATAAATATACCAAAAACCCAATAAACTAATATCTGCATTAGAATTCATGCATTACTAATCCCCCTATTATTAATCTATCCTTTATATCACAGTGACACAGTCCCTGCATAACTTGTTTATAAACCAAACGACCCCTAACAATATCCCAAACTGGCTATTGTGCAACAAGAAGCTGGAGAGCTTTCACAATGTAAAAGCATAAAAAATAACACAAAATTATACCTTTAAGTGTTTCCATCAAGCTCACAAGTTCCTCAATTTCACCACATTCCATAGTCCGCCTACACTCTCGAGAAAGAGAATCAATAGCAGCTCCATTGAGCAGCTTCAACGGCTCAATCCCTAGCTTCTGCGCCCCCGTCAAAAGCTCAACAACGCTCCTTAGCTTCCCTTCCTCAAGCAAACGAACAATTCCATCAGAAACAATCTTCGCATTCAACAAAGACGCGAATTCCGCCGCATTCACTCCCGAAACCACAACACTCTCCGCGATCATCAACAAATCATTGAACCTCCCATCTTGTGCTAACTTCGAAGCCAGTTCCGCATAATATTTGAGACTGTGACGGGTTTGTGAAGAAGAGTCCCATCGCAGTGTAGATAGAAGTGGAGATTGAGAAGTGAGCTGAGACGGTGAAGGAATGGGCTTTCGCTTGGGCTTGAGTTTGGGCTTTGGCTTAGCGGTGGCGCTGCGGTGGTGATGTGGCGGAGTAGGGGAGGAATTGGGCGGGAGAGTAATGGAAGAAGATGGAAGAATCACCAACGCTTCTCTCATTCCTAGCCAACCGTTTTTCTGTTGGATGTGAAGTGCATTTTTAAAAAGATTGTTGGTGTTGCGCTGTAATTTTTGGTGATTGAATTTGAAAGGCGGAGGTGTTTGCATATGCTGTGTACTTAAGCCGTTGTTTGGTAAGGAAAGGATAGTAATAAAAAGGCGGAATACATACGGAGACACCTAATGTTGGCACGATCTTTCACTTAGACACCTGAACTCAAGGTTATTTCTATTGAGCACTTATACTACCTGAAATTTATTCTAATTAAGCACTACTTGCTGAGTTGGCACATACATTGAGTCTCACCTCATATAGGCGCGTGAAGACCCAAAAAATATATTTTTTTTCTTTTTTATTTTCTTCTTCTTCTCCGTCAAAAACAAAAAAGATCTGTCCAGTTGTCTCTTCACAGTCGGAATCCGGCGAGAGAAAGCGGAAACTCATCCTCTCCAAAAAACCAACGACCCCCCCTTCAACCGACGGCTCGTGCTTACATGGAAGCGTCAAAGATCCTTAAAACTTCAAAGCCGAAAAGATTTCGGCAGTGGCGACTTCACCGATACAGGCATATCGGCGACGATTTCATAGATAGGCCCACTGTAATCACTGAGGAAAATAAGGTAGTTCATGACGTAGCGTGTTAGCGGGTGGATTCCGCCACCGGGCACCACTTTGGAAGAATCTTTCTTAATCGCCGATTCAAACTCCGATAAGATGGTTCGAGCAGCTTCGCGAAGCTTCTCCATTGAGCTCATCGCCTGGGATCTGACAACCGTCGTGGATTCAAAGCCGAATATCAATTCGATTTCACTCCAGAGTTCAGAAATAGTGTCGTAGAGATCGAGAATACGGAACATTTTCTCAATAGACAATTTCTTGTACTTCGCCACCATCGCCGTAAAAGTGAACAGCGCCAGAGCACTGTCTTTAGAAATCTCGGAGAAACAAGAGACTCTGATGTTGTTGGAGACGATGAAGACTTGGTCACAGAGAATCCTCTCGCCATGGAAATATTGCAAAGAAAGGTCCAACACCATTGACGGAAAGAAGAAGAAGCTTAGGGTTGTTTATTTGTGTATTTTAGTGGAAATAAGACTATATAGCTGAGGTGGACGGTGAGGTGGACAAAAAAATGATGTGGCACGATTTATAATGGTTAGTTTTTCCATTTAGACGGAGATTGCAAAACACGCGCTTGGTGAATTAATAAACCTGCACAAAACGTGTTTAATTGGTATAAGAATTGCCTAAGAAATGAGTTCGGATGGAAAGAGACCTAGTTTAAGTGTCTAAGTGAAAGATCGTGCCAACTTTAGGTGTCTCTGTATGTATTCAGCCTAATAAAAATGAAAGAGGAATGCGGAGGAAATTTTTTTCCCTTACTATTACCCTATAGTATTATTTTTATCTCATGTTTGGAAATTGGAAACTAGGAAATTGACTTTTTTTTGCAAGTTGAAATAAAGAAGAGTATGAATAGAATAAAGAGAAAATTATGGATCCATTATAAATAACAATAATATAGTAAAACAATGTAAAAAATAACGATTTATATATTTTACCCATAAGATTACAAAGCTATTTACAAGCCTAAAAAGTGAACTTGCACTCCATCAAACAGTAAAGAAATGGGAGTACACAACATCAAATGGCAAGGGAAATGGATGTTCATAGCACTATGGACATTCACTCTCTTAAATTATTCACTAACACTTCTTGTATAGGTCAAAATTAGAGGGAGTTTAGTGAATGTAAATGGACGAGTTGTGACCGAAGTTGAAGTCGAGCACGTCCTAGTGGAGAGGAGATGTCAGGAGAGAGACCAATGCCGAGGTCGAGTAAAGAACAAAGGGCAGTAGTGGTTAGAGTAGTCTTAAAATCACGGTAAGGAATATTCCATTGAATATTCCTCCAACTGTACTTTTTTAGGGTTTTCTAGGAATATCCCCTATAAATAAGAAGAGATAAGGAATCAAAGGGTATCTTCACTTTTCTGATAAGAACATATTGTAAAGGGTTGACCATCAAGAACATACGAAAAACTTGCCTTGTCTGCTGATTCCATTATTCAATATACCTCTTTTATTCACAAGATTCAAGAATACCTGGTCTATCTTCATAGTCTATTGCCACACGATATTGTCAGAAGAAGGAATCATCCAACTCATTCAACATTTGGGTGACAAATTCCTTCTTATTATATTTAATGGACATTATTCACATTTATCGCATGTTTTTATCATCACATTCATTGACAATCATTGAACACTTACTTTGCATTCACTGACCTATACACGGTCCCATATCATCAAGATATCCAAACTTCAGATCTAGGACTTATTATATTTAACTAGGATTCACCCATTATCTTCTTATTTAAATAGTTTAACAAAAAGACTTAAAACTTTTTGGTCAAACAATTTGGCGTCGTCTGTGGGAACTTCCTAGTTAAAGTTTTTAAGTTTCTCTTAGATCTAGAAAAGTAAAAACAACAACAACAACAACAATAACAAAGCTTTCTTTTTCTTGTTTGCATAAGCTAACAATGCCAGGAAAAGGCGAGGAAAGACTGAAAGCAGTGATGGGTGTCTCTACTAACCTCCTAGGCACCATCAACGAGGTTCACAGAGAGGACGAGAAAAACGTGACGCCGAGCGCCTCACCCAGGCGAAGTGACTCACCTCCCCCTCATGGGAGTGTAACTACCTCTCATGAGAAGGGGGCATCTACGTCCATGACGGAGGAAGCACCGCCGGCAGTGAAAAAATTATTGGAGGCGTGGCTGACAAGTACTCTAAATAATATACTCGACAAACCCGCTCAAGGGCGAGTAGGAACACTACACGAGTTGATACCACAACGATCATCAACGAGAAACACACCCCTCCCACAGCAGGTATCGCTCACACTGTTGTTGATGCAGGTAACGACGCCCTCAAGGCTATCCTGAAAATGGAAGAAATGGAGAACGAGAATAAAGCACTCTGCGACCAAATAAGGGGAAACCAAGAAAGGGTTGATAAGATACTGGGCGCCCCGAAACTTCTGCCAAAGCGGAACGTCGGTCGATTCATAGAACAACCATACAGCGAGGAGGCGGCTCCACATACCATACCCAAAACCTTCAAAATGCCACCATATTTAAAAATATACGACGGTACAACGGATCCTGAAGACCACATCATTCATTACGTCACGGCGGTAAAAGGCAACGACCTCTCAAAAGCACAGGTGTCGGTGCTGCTGAAGAAGTTCGGCAAAACCCTAATAGGGGGAGCCTTAACATGGTAATCACAGTTACCAGCACAGTACATAGTAACGTTCGAGGAAATGACCGACAAGTTTGTCACCGCCCATGCCGGGGCCAAGAAAGCAGAAGCCAAGGTGAATGATATATTCGCCATCAAACAGTTTGGCGAAGGGCTCAGTGACTTCCTCGCTCACTTCAACAGAGTGAGAATGAACCTGTCGAACGTGTCAGAGGGAATGGCAGTAGCGACTTTCCAGAATGGGTTAAACAGGAGCGGGTTGAGGGCGACCAGAAAACTATTAAGCAAACTCATGAAATACCCTCCCACCACCTGGGAAGAAATACACAATGTTTACTTTGCCGAGGTGAGAGCGGACGAGGACGACCTGAACGGTCCAACTCAACGATTAACATCAGTCCAAATGGAATCGAGAAAGGATCGCCAGAATGACAACCGAATAGATCATGTAGGTTCATGCCTCAATCGCGAAAGGCACCAACTGTACATCAGAACGGCCATCCTACCACCTCCCCGCCAAGCCGAAGGCCCATCCAAGCCTCAGACGGGAACCCACCGAAACGAAAGAGGTATGCCTCCACTTTTATCTACTCACAATTTTTGTGTCTCTCCTTCAGAAATAGTGTACGCCCTAGAGAAGCTCGGCCCCAAGGTGAAATGGCCACAAAAGATAAAGTCTGATCCAAACTCCAGAAAGTTGAACAACCCCTGCGAGTTCCATCAGGAACGAGGCCATAAGACCGAGGATTGCATAGCCCTACGGCAAGAGGTAGTGAACATGGTCCACCAAGGATATTTGAGGGAGCTAATGAGAGACCAAGGAAGAGACAATTTTGCTCGTGGACGAGAACAATGCCAAGGCCCCCCAAAGACACCCTCCCCTGCATGCCCCATCCAAATGATCTTCGGCGGAGGCGACGAAGCAACAATCAACCATGTGAAGTCCACCACCACCCACAAACTGAAGCGGTCGATCACCCATGAACGGTATGACGACCTCGAAGAAAGTATCATCTTCGATAAGTCGCATACCCACGGTTTGACCTTTCCTCATTTCGACGCTCTTGTCATCACTTTACGAATTTCATATGTAAAAAGAATAATGGTAGACGACGGGAGAGGCGCGTGTATTATCCACCATATAGTTCTCACACAAATGAGACTCGAGGATAAGATAGTACCACACTGCATAACACTAACATGTTTTAACAACGCAGTTGAACGAACCTCCGGAGAGATAACATTGCCCGTCCTGGCCAGGGGCATCACCCTGGAAACAACATTCCACGTCAAGAATCAAGACATAGCCTACAACTCCATTATAGGGCGACCTTGGATACACGCCATGAGGGCTATCCCATCCAGCTTATATCAAGTCATCAAGTTTCCTACCCCATGGGAAGTATTCAGCATCCGCGATGAACAACGCACATCTCAAGAATGCTACCGCATCGCCCAAGACTGCACATATACACAACAGTTGAAAGGTGAGGGTTACAGAGCATAACAATTAGCAAAGTCGGCGCCCGACTCCGACGAACAAAAGGATATCATCAAAGACCCTGACGTTGTGGAAGCCACAGGATCAACAGTGGAAGACCTCGATCCCGTTCAACTAGACAGAAGCGACCACAACAAAAAAACCTACATCGGCCACAAACTCATAGAGCCAGGTAAATTCCATAAATTTCTAACGGACAATGCATATTTGTTTGCTTTCTCCCATGCAGATATGCCAAGTATCCCGAAAGACATTGCAACACACAAACTGAACGTTGTTCCGCTCTACCTGCCAGTACGAAAAATCAAAAGAAAGTTCAACGCCGAAATCAACGATGTCGTCCGCGAAGAGGTAGAAAAACTGCTCGCCTACGTTCGATTTGAGAGTCAAAGTACCCCCAATGGGTCGCCAACGTGGTCATGGTGAAAAATAAAAACGGGAAATGGCGCATGTGCGTGGACTTCACGGACCTAAACAAGACCTTCCCGTTACCTCACATTGATCAGCTCATCGACGCAACAACGGGGCACGAGTTATTAAGTTTCTTGGACACCTACTCAGGCTATAAAAAAATCCTCATGAAGGAGGAGGATAAGAAAAATACCACATTCATCACCCACCAAGGGACGAACTACTACAGAGTTATGCCATTCGGGTTGAAAAATGTAGGGGCGACCTATCAGAGGTTGGTAACCAATATGTTCAAAGAACAACTTGGAAAAATTATGGAAGTGTATATAAATGACATATAGGTTAAATCAAAAAGGAAAGAGGACCACATCGACCACCTGAAGGAAGCCTTCAACATACTTAGGCGATACGGCATGAAGCTGAACCCCGAGAAGTGCGCCTTCGGCGTGACCTCTGGAAAGTTTCTCAGCTTTTTTGTGTCGCAGAGAGGCATTGAGGTCAATCCCGACCAAATCAAGGCTATAGAGGGGATACTCGAAAATCTGACCAGCAAGAAACAAGTGTAGAAGTTGACTGGTCGTATAGACGCCTTGTCAAGGTTCATCTCACGATCCTATGACAGATGCCACAAGTTCTTGAACGTACTCAAGAAGGACCACGGACTCCAGGGGAATTCTAAGTAGGTCAATGCTCGAAGAGAATTAAAGGCATACTTGTCCTCGCCTCCACTACTCGCCAAAGCAGAACCAGACGAGTGTCTCTTAATCTACATAGATGTATCCAACGTTGCAGTAAGTGCAATCTTGGTCCTTGAAAATAAAGGTACGCGATATCCAATCTACTACATTAGCAAAGCCCTGGCAGACGTCGAAACGAGGTATCCTCACCTCGAAAAGCTGTCCCTGGCATTAGTCGTAGCTTCACGAAAACTTAAACCCTATTTTCAATGTCATCCGATCTCGGTGGTTACGACCTTCTCCTTAAGAAGCATCTTACATAAACCCGAGTTGTCGGGTAGATTGTCTAAGTGGGCCATCAAATTAAGCGAGAACGATATAACATATCAACCGTGAACAATGATAAAGTCACAAGTACTCGCTGACTTCGTCGCCGACTTCAGCGCCAAAATAATGCCTGAGGTTGAACGGGAAGCCTCTAGCACTTCCTCCCAAGTTACCTGACATATGGGTTCTGTCCACCGTTGGAGCCTCCAACACGTCAGGATCTGGACTAGGACTCGTACTCGAGGTCCCGACATGCGAGGTCATCCGCCAGTCCATATGGTGTCCCCATATAACTAACAATGAGGCCGAGTATGAGGCCGTAATTGCATGACTGAAACTAGCTCTCAAATACGGAGCACGGAGAATCATCCTCTGATGTACCTCACAACTCGTCGTCAACCAAGTCATAGGGACTTTCCAAATCAAATAACAGAGGTTACAAAAGTATCAGGCCGAGATTCGCAAACTATTGCCCGAGTTCGACGAATGCCAACTCGACCAAATACCCCGAGCACAAAACATCGAGGCAGACGGCCTTGCCAAATTAGCAGCGGCTACCAAAAACATAAGCGAAAAAGAAAATATGGTCACCCTCCTCCATTCATCGATATAACAAATTGAGGTATGTACCATAAACATGACTTGGGACAAACGCAATCATATTATGTCATATTACAGAACGGAGTGCTCCCATCTAACAAAAAAGAACCCAAGAAGCTTCGAATGTAGGCGGCCAAATACAACATCATCGACAATGACTTATACAAAAGAACATTTGGTAGTCCCTTGGCGAAATGTCTAGGACCAAACCAAACTAGGTGCGTCCTCGAAGAAGTACACAAGGGCCACTGTGGAGCCCATACCAGCAATCAAGCGCTCATTAGATGCCTCATACGAGCGGGTTATTATTGGCCCACCATGAAAAAGGAGTTCGCCAACTTCGTTATAAAATGCAAGCAATGCCAAAAATATGCTCCAATGATTCACCAAGCGGGCGAGCACCTCCACTCAGTCACCTCGCCTTGGTCGTTCATCAAATGGGGAATGGACATTGTTGGACCGCTTCCAGTGGGACGAGGTAATGTACGATTTCTTTTGGTTTTAACTGACTATTTTTCCAAGTGGGTAGAAGCAGGTGTGTTCGCCCAAATACGCGAACATGAAGTTATCACATTCGTATGGAGGAACATCATATGCTGCTTCGGCATCCCCAAAGAAATCATTTGTGACAACGGACCCAGTTAACTGGAAAGAAAACCGTTAAATTCTTCGAGAAATGGCACATCAAGAGAATACTCTCCACGCCATACCATCCTGCAGGCAACGGTCATGTGGAATCCTCCAATAAAATAATATTGAACATCATGAAGAAGAAGATTGAGGATGCCAAGGGACTGTGGCCGGAACTGCTACCAGAAGTGCTATGGGCATACCGCACCATGCCAAAAACAAGCACAAGAGAAACACCATATTCACTAGTCAATGGGATTGATGTAGTGATACCGGTCGAAGTCGGTGAACCAAGTTTGAGATACTCCAACGAGAGTGGACCAAGTAATGATGAGAGCAGAAAGCAAGACCTCGACGAAACCGATGAGTGGAGAGGCATGTCCTACATAAGAATGATATATCAAAAACAGCAAGCAGAACAGTACTACAACAAAAAATCCAAAGTCAGGCCACTGAAGGTCGGGGACTATGTACTCAAAGCCAAAACACAAACGAGCAAAGACCCACGGGAAGGCAAACTGGGAACCAATTAGGAGGGGCCACACAAAATCACGGTGGCGGCAAACAAAGGGTCATTCCAACTAGAAACAATGAAGGGAAAAGTACTACCAAACAATTGGAACGTCGCCCACCTCAAATACTTCAACTTATGAAGACAGACGTCTTCCAAGTAGTACTCTTTTTCCCTCACCCGAGTTTTGTCCCTATTGGGTTTTCTCGGGGAGGTTTTTAATGAGGCGACGAAGAGGGCGTCTCAAAGTTTAAGTGTTAAGTTCATCGCTCCGCCTATCGACTGCTTCTCCAAGACGAACGATGAAGGGACTAGATAAACTAGGACTTCTTGAGTGTATGTACGAATTGAACGAAAACATGTAACTCCAATGAATGAATAAACAAAGTAGTACATGATATTCTTGCACAACACCAAGTTTACACATCACGCCAACGTAGATAAAATACATTCTACTTCGTTTGAATTATTTTCCAAGTCTACATTCGACCTCGTTCGAATCGACTTACATTCGACCTCATTCGAATAAACACAGAAAATACATTCGACTTCGTTCGAATTATTTTCCAAGTCTACATTCGACCTCGTTTGAATCGACTTACATTCGACCTCGTTCGAATAAACACAGAAAATACATTCGACTTTGTTCGAATTATTTTCCAAGTCTACATTCGACCTCATTCGAATCGACTTACATTTGACCTCATTCGAATAAACACAGGAAATGCACATTCGACTTCGCTCGAATTATTTTTCAAGTCTACACTCGACCTCGTGCGAACCAATCCACATTCGACCTCGTTCAAATCGATCTACATTCGACTTCGTTCGAATAAACTTATTTGACCGGTCGAAAGTCATGAACTTTTTCACAAAAGAAGACACTCACGGAAAATCAAAAAGAAAGAAGAGCCGAAAATACACAGCACAATTCAATTGTTCCATTGCAATCATTTCATTACATCTTACAAAGGGCTTAAAAGACGCCCCTACAAAAAAGAAAACAACAAAACACAAATAATAAAAACCAAGTACAAAGACTTCACATCGCATCGCCTCCCATCACCAACATCACCGGCATACTATCGTCGTACCAAGGGTCGGAGGCAAGTCCGTCTAAGGCATCTTCGTCATTGTCTCTGCCGGGCGTACCAGGGTCATAACTACAGGCATCACGAGCTGCACGTGCCTTGACACGAACATCCTCAAACTCTGCCTCAGAAATCTTTCTGGTCGTCTTCATAGCCCTGTATATATCAAGTTGGTCCTCAGCGTGAACCCACATTTAATACAACTCCCACGACACACCGAGATCAACAGAAGTACGAGAAGTAGACGGTTGGGCATGTTGTTGTGCCTTCTCAGCTTTTAAGTCCACAACCTGCTCATTCAATTCAGACAATTCCGCCTCTAAATCCCCAATCTGTTCTTTGAACCTTGCCTCCTTGAGCGGCGAAGTTTCCGCCTCATTAGCCCGCTCAGACTTGCAAACAAAGAGGGTACCCCCTAGGGCAGCCGCCTCTTCCACAACGGCCATTCTGACTTTCTCGGCTCGATCCAACTCTTCGTCCATGGCGCTCAACTCACCCCTTAAGCCGATGGCCCTAGCCTCACTCTGCTCGAGCTCAACCCTTAAAGACGTCACCTGCGCTTGGAGGTCAACATTCTCGGCCATCACTCCCTTGCTCACCTCGATCTCGTCTTCATTGGTTCTCAGAGCCCCCCCAAGCACGCGGCATATGCCATTGTCCTTCATAAGCTCCCCATCCTTCTCCCTCAGCTCCTCATCTTTCTGCTTAAGCCCATCTCGAAGCGTCTGAAATTGGCCATCCTCGCCAAGTACGTTGACCATCGTTCGATGCTTAGAATGGTACTTCTTGTACTTGGGTTCCATCTTCTTGAAGAGGGCCGTCCTTTTCTCCTCTCGCCGATCACGCTCAATCTCCAAGATGAGGGTCTGGCATACAAAAGAAGACAGGTTAGCGGAAGTAAACCACGCATACGAAATGGGCTAACTTAACATGGGAAAAGTGAACTTATTCGCAGGGTCATGCCAGATATACCCAACGACAGATACACATCCTTCAGCGTCTGCACCGTCCTATTCTCAAAGTCCACGCACAGAGGAGGAAAGGTCGGCACCACCCATTCCGATTTAACCAAAAGGTTATAATCTATAAGGATGTCTATGTGTCGATTAGACCCTTCCCTCCTTATCTACACTCGGGTGAACCTCTCCTCAAAAGCTCGCACCTCCTCAGGATCGATATCGGAGCCCGACCCATCATTTTCTACAAGGACGATTCTATCTCTCCCGTCTGTTGATGATGAGCCGACTTCGTTTATTCGTGCACACTCCACCCTATCGCGGATCCCCTCAACCTATAACAATCCCCATGCCGTGGCGATATCCGGCGTGGGAGCAGACTCAATGCCTAGTAAGGGCGTTGACTCCACGTCCAAATAATGGGCATCTCTGGCTCGACAACACCGACCCTTCTAGTCTCCACCCTCCGCCTTTTCTTCAGTACCGCCTCCTCCTCTCCATGAGACGAATCGTCAATTAGGTGCAAAATGGGGTGGGCAGAGGTCTCAACCGATGAAATGGCTGCCTGTGGGACGGAATCGTCCAACGGCAGAGCAAGAGTTTGATTCTCTGTACAGACTCGGCCAGTACGAATTACATTCCAGCCGAAGCAACCGCCTAGCAGAACGCGGGCATCGGAGCCTTCACCTTCTTGGAAGCTCGCCGATCTGGCACAAAAAGGAAATTATGTTAAAAGACGACAACAGATGGCGATAAGTTATAACAAAGACGAAGGGGACGTGAAATTGAGAATAAGACCTACTAGTCAAAGGCTTGGGCCCAAACTGCTTCTTAAAGGACGCCCAGTCGCGAATCCCCATTGTATGAGGTAAGACACGAGTTATCCAGTCTTCAATGTCAAAAACCAAGTAAGGTGGACGCCTCTCATCTGAAAGTAAAAATACATAAGCGAAGTCAAGAACAAAAAAGAATGAAACAAAACATATCACCGATGGTGAAAGACCCTTACGGTTGAAGTTCCATTGCTCTGGGAACCCGACTGGGTTCGCCACTACGTGCTCGGTTCTAACAAAGAAGTAGTTGCACCAGAACTGACGATTTGCTTTGTCATCCATCCCCGCCACCAATCCTTCAGTCCCATAGTGATGGAGATGAATCAGCGTGTCCCTGTAGAAATTGGGCGAGAAAAGGCGCAGTATATGATGGATGGAGACCTCGCAGCCGGCCAACACTGCGAACTTCGCCAACATCAGAAAGATTTTATACAAGTAAGGGGAAAGTTGCGTCGGGCAGACACGACAGAACTCCTCAGCTAATGGAGGAAAAGGAAGAGAGTAACCCACCAAAAATGGGTAGACGTAGAAAGCGCAATATCCAGGTCGGTTGACTTGTATCACATTGTTCCCCTCCGAAACAATATCGATATGGACAGGGATACGGAATTTGGATCGAAGGTCAGATATTTGTTTCGGCCCCATATTAGATAGTACCTTCCCAGAAGCAGGAGTGGGCTCTTTGGGAATAATTTCTGATCGACGAATTCCGAGGAACAACTTCCTCCACAGTGGAAAAGCTTTCGTCTTCCATAATCGTGGGCTCACCGCCACCGGAAGGCATGGATAACGACAATGGGGTGGCATCGGAGACTATGTCAGAAGTGTGAGTAGGGTTTTTCATTTTTGTAGTAACGTGTATACAGTAGAGCCGGAAAGAGAGAGTATCAACGGGAGAAAAATCAGAAGCTAGAACAAAAAAGCAAAAGGAAATCGGAAACAAGGGTTCGAGAAGAAGCAGAAGAAGAAGCAAGGTGGGAATGGAATATGAAGTGTGAAAGTTTCATTTGTGAATCCCCCTTTCCCTATTTATAGGGTATTGTGACACCCAAATTGATGCAAGGAGCTGACAGTGACACAAAAATTGAAGCGACAGGCTCTGGAAATAATGCATTGCATCGGGAAGATGCGCAATGATGACGCGTGTGGCGATGACATCATCCTATGGCAGTCACGTAACCACGACCCTTGAGGCGACACGTCATCAGATCGATCTCGACCAATTCATCTCAGTCATCACGACGGAATCTCTTTTGATCGGCTGTAGATAAAATCTGCTCATCGAGGACATCCTAGAGGATGGCCTCGATAAGCGGAGGGACTATCTGTATGGGTCAAAATTAGGTCGAGTTTAGTGAATGCAAACGGACGAGTTGTGGCCGAAGTCGAAGTCGAGCACGTCCTAGTGGCGAGGAGATGTCAGGAGATAGACCAATGCGAAGGTTGAGTAAATAACAAAGGGCAGTAGTGGTTAGAGTAGTCTTAAAATCACGGTAAGGAATATTCCATTGAATATTCCTCCAACTGTACTTTTTAAGGGTTTTCTAGAAATATCCCCTATAAATAAAAAGAGATAAGGAATCAAAAGGGATTTTCATTTTTCTAATAAGAACATATCGTAAATAGTTGACCATCAAGAACATACGAAAAACGTGTCTTGTCTGTTGATTCCATTATTCAATATACCTCTTTTATTCACAAGATCCAAGAATACTTGGTGTATCTTCATAGTCTATTGCCACACGATATTGTCAGAAGAAGGAATCATCCAACTCATTCAACATTTGGGTGACAAATTCCTTCTTATGACATTTAATGTCATTATTCACATTTATTGCATGTTTTTATCATCACATTCACTGACAATCATTGAACACTTACTTTGCATTCACTGGCCTAGACACAGTCCCATATCATCAAGATATTCAAAATTAAGATCTTGGACTTATTATATTTCATTAGGATTCACCCATTATCTTCTTATTAAAATAGTTTAACAAAAAAACTTAAAACTCTTTGGTCAAACACTCCCCGTTGGATGTCTATGTATATTAAATATGCTTTACTAAGATTTTACTAGAAAATAGTATGTGTAATATGTATTACTTGTTGCCTCGTTAAAAAACCTTACCTCGTTAAAAACCATACCAGGAAACATTGGGATAAAATTTTGGTAAAGAAAAAAAGAGTGCAACGCGTAGTTACTCCCCCTGATGAAAACATCACTTATGTCTCGAAGACGACACATTCCAATCTTGTATATCAGCTTCTCAAATATTGAGGTTGGTAATGCCTTAGTGAAAAGACCCGCCAAACATTCGCTTGAACAAACTTTTTGAACATCCATTTCACCATTCTTTTGAAGATCAAGAGTGAAATATAATTTTGGTGAAATGTGTTTTGTTCTATCTCCTTTGATATATCCTCTTTCAGTTGAACTATGCATGCAACATTGACTTCATACAATGTTGTTTGAATAACCCATTTCAAAGAAAGACCATATTGAGTTATCAATCTCAACCAAACGCATTCTCGACTTGCATCGTGAATGACTATTATCTCTGCATGGTTTGAAGCAGTAGTAACCATAGCATGTTTCGTTGAACGCCAAGGTATGGTTGTACCTCCACATGTAAATAAAAAGTCCCATATAAGATCGATCCTTATGTGCATAATCAATTAATGTTGATTTGAATTCATTTGAATAGAATAAACTCATATCAATGGCCTCTTTGATGTGTCTGAATATATGCTTAATACTATTCAATGTTTTTGTCTTTAGGAAGAACTACATCTTGTTAACAAGCTTACCGAGAAAGTTATATCTAGTTGCAAATTATTGGTAAAATACATTAATGCCCCAATTGTATTACGATATGGTATTTCGGCACCAAGAAGCTCTTCATTATTTTCATGAGTCGAAATGGATCTTTGTTTATATCAAGAGACCTCATAACCATCAAGGGTACTCAATAGATATGCTTTATCCATATAGAATCGTTTTAATATCCTTTTGACAAAAATTCCATCTCTTGTATATTCAATTTGTAGGCCAAGACAAAATCTTGTCTTTCCAAGATCTTTCATTTCAAATTCTTTCTTCAAACAGTCTACTGCTTTTTGAAGCTCCCCAGAATTTTCAATGATATTTAAATCATCAACATACACAGTGATTGTAAATATTTCAAATTCAACCCTTTTTATAATGACAAAAAGACAATTCGATTATTCTCGTACCCTGCTTTCAACAGGTACTCGCCCAGGCGATTATACCATATGCACCCTAATTATTTCAATCCGTATAAGGATTTCTAATGTTTTATTGATCAAGTTTCTCAAAAACTTTTATATTATTCAGGCACTATAAATATTTCATGGATTTTCATTAAAAAAGTTGCTGACTATTGAGACTTACAAATAGACTATGACAACATTTATACACATATCAAGATTTTCATAAATTGCCATATTTATAAGATAATATGATAGCATATACCACATGAGAATATCTCTTCATATAATCAATACCACGCCTTTGCAAAATTCCTTGTGTCACAAGTCGTGCTTTATATCTAACAACTTCATTTTTATCATTTCGTTTTTTGTACAAAAATCATTAATACGCCAATGACTTTATACCTTCAGGTGTTCGGATTACAAGTCCGAAGACTTCACATTTTTCAAGGGAAGTTAATTCTGTCTAAATATCATTTTCATCTTGACCAATCAATTATCTGTCCATCGACATATTTTGGCTCAAGAACCTCACCTTGTTTCATTATTTCAACAGTAACATTATAGGCAAAAATGCTATTTTTAGCAATATTATTTTGGTTTCATCTTTTTTCATATGGACATAATTTATTGAGATCTATTATTCTCATTATCTTAAGGTATCCGAAGCTCCTCTGAGGTTTTATCATTTGTTATTTCTCAGGGCTTTTTTTGAGCCACTATCTTCGTATTATGATCACCTTGATCATTTGCTCCTTTTTCTTTTTCAAGGATTTTTTTTATCTTTAGAATGGATTGGTCAACCACATTCAAGTGTGGCTTAGACTCATTTGCATTAATTAATTTCTTGTCGGGGCATCAACTCAAATTAGGGCATTAGCGACTGGAAAATGTGATTTCGTCACCTTTGGTAGGTTAGTGAATGCATATGGCAATTGAGTTGCAATATTTTGCAAATAAATTATCTTTTGAATCCATTGTTCACATTGATTTGTTCGAGAATCTAAATGAATAGTAATAATGCATTCTAATCTATCTCCTTTTTCAGCTGTTTATTTTTCCCCTAGTGTTGGATATACTGATTCATCAAAATCGCAACCAGCAAATCTTGCCGTAAATAAATCTCCAGTCATAGTTTTCAAATATTTTATAGTACAAGGAGATTCATACCCAACATATATCCTCAGCCTTCTTTTGGGACCTATTTTTATGCATTGTGTTGGAACAATTAGAACATATATTGTTGGTATGCTTCCACCACCCATTCATCCGGTACTGCCGGCAATCCTTTTTGAAATCGGATCACGAACTCTCGTAAAAACTCTGAGTCTCTTTGAGCAATTTTGAATGTATATGCTTTCGTAGCTTGGACTTTCTTTGTTCCAACGTGAGATTTTATGGAAGAATCTGCAAAAATTTCAAAAGAATCAATTGAGTGTTCAAGTAAAAGTGAATACCATATTAAAGCCCCTTTTGTTAGGGTTTTGCCAAATTTCTTTAGTAAAACTGATTCGATCGTGCGGAGCCAAAAAAAATTCCTTAACAATTGTGGTGTAGGTTGTGATTTGTTAATGTGAATCCAGTGTTTGGAATATCCGCATATTTAATCTCTTCGGAATCAACTCCGGAGCCACACTAGTTTGAACGACAATTGTATATACTTCTTTGAGTCCGGGCTCTTCAGGACCGGAGGAGATCCCAAAACATGATCTATCCGAGCATGAAATTCTTTAGCATTCTAATCCATTTCCCTTAAAAATCTCATGAGCTCAGTCTTGAAAGGATTGTTTGTGTTATTTTCATTTCCAGATCTGATACCGGCACCACGTGTTTGATTATTGTTTGATCTGAACTCCCTAAGTAACGATATTATCGATTCTTGGTGCCTCTTGATTTATAAGAATGCCATAAGGGGATCGGGATATGCCATTGGAATTATTGGAAGCAACCGATAGCGCTGGCGGAGCTCAATCATTATTCAGTCCTGTCTTGAGATATGGTCCATGATCCCTTTTGTTGCGTTGTGATGACCCAAAGGGTCATTTTATGACTTAAGACTCCATTCTAGGCTCATTAGCCTTAAAAAGATAAATTTTAATTACCTCCATGTGCGTGTACAATCTGGGCGTGAATCCGAAAAGCCTTTATGTGAAAATATGAGAAGTAATAATTTTTAAAGTTAAAAATTTAATTTTTAGTTGACTTTGGTCAATATTTTTGAGTAAACGGACCCGGATGTATTCTGATAGTCCTGGGAGGTCCGCAGTAAAATATGAGACTTGGGCGTATGCCCGAAATTGAATTTCGAGGTCCCTAACCTTAGAAATCAAATTTCGAAGAAAATTGTCATGCTGGATTTTTTAAATGAAATATAGAAATGAATTAGTGTTTGAAATAGATGGTATCGGGGGCGTATTTTGGTTACGGAGCCCGGTACATGTTTATTATGACATTTACATCATATCTGTGAAATTTCGTGAGAATCAAATTTGATTTGGCGTGATTCGGACATCCGGTTGAGAAATAGTGAAATTGAAGTGTTCTTGAGAAAATCATGAGTTTTGAGGTTAAATTTGTAGGTTTTGATGTTATTTTGATGATTTGGTCGTACGAACAAGTCCGTATGATATTTTTAGACTTGCGTGCATGTTTGGTTTGGAGCCTCGAGGGATTGGGTGAGTTTCAGATAGGCTACGGAGTGATTAGACTTAGAAAATCACAATTGATGCATCTGGTGTCTGTCACCAGGCCTCTGATCTCGCAATTGAGAGATCAGACTTCGCAATTGCAAAGTGAGCAGGCCTGGGAAATGTGACAATAATGTCGCAAATGAGAACCAAGTGGGAAGGCCATCCTCGCAAATGCGAGTTTTTGGACGCAAATGCGAAAGCCTTCATATGTCGCAAATGCGACATTTGTATCGCAATTGCGAAGGCAACCGAAATTTCAAAAGCTTCGCAATTGCGAACCCTTGATCGCAATTGCGATAACCGCAACATGTTAAGTGGGATTTTAGACAGTATTTTTTACCTTTTTTTTTCAATTCTCTCAAACCCTAAACCTCCATAGGTGATTTTCCAAAGACCTAAACTTTTCCAAATCATAGGTAAGTAATTTCTAACTAATTCCTTTCAATCTCTTGCAACTTTTAACAAGATTTCAACCTAGAATCTAGAATTTTCATGGTGGAATTGGGATATTTTTGGGAAAACTTAGGAAACCCATAATTGTTCAATAAAATTAATTCCTTTAGCAATAATTAATGATATTAAATCAATTATGTTTTAGATATGAGTGAGTTGAAGGCAAATTCTAAAGAAAAAGTTGTGCTTGAGCAGTGAATTGCTTAGTGTTTGGTTTAACCTTGACTTGAGGGAATAGGAATCCCCAACTTAAGTGTTATGTGAATTTTCATGTGTGTGGGGAATAGGTGAGGTGACGAGTATCTATGCACCACCAAATTATCTGTTTAACATGATCCCTTCCCGGTTTCCAATTTATTGATCCCTGGCTTAATTGTTTCATGATCATTGATGCCTCCATGTCTACATGTTTTGCTTACTTGTTCGTTAGATATTGGTTCACTTGGTTGGAAGTATTGATTGTCATTTGGTTTCATTGTGGTACAATAATGGTTGGACTGGTTGACAATATGTTATGATACAATCTGGTTGGATTTCATTGTGTAATAAAAATCGGTGAAGCTTCTGGATAGTGCAGTTTCTGTTTACAATTGTTGAAACGTAAATACGGTGAAAGATTTTGACCTATTTTGTGAAACTTTTATTATAAATGATGAGATGTGATTGTCTGGTGGGAATGGGTTGCACGCCGCAACAAGAAGTAATAAGGGTAGACATGTGGGATCTGGTTGCACGCCGCAACAGGAGAAATAAGGGTGATATATATATAGGGAGGATCAATAAGGGTGGACATATGGGAGCGGGTTACGCGTCGCAACAAGGAGCAATAAGGGAGGATATTCATGTTTTTATTGATTATATGATAAAGACCGGAAAACTCACTGTTTTAATCTATTGTTCCCATACTCTATTTTTACCGTTATTTAATTTGGAAATTTAGAAATTTATGTAAGTATTGGTTATAACTGAGATATGGAAAGGTTAGCTGAGTTGTTTTATTTATTGTTGCAAGTTACGATTTAATTAGTTTATTATTTTCTTCTTGCTTTATACACACTGTACACATGTTATATTATAAATTCTCCGTCGTAGCCTCGTCACTACTTCGTCGAGGTTAGGCTCGGCACTTACCAGTACATGTGGTCGGTTGTACTAATACTGCACTCTACACTTCTTGTGCAGATCCAAGTTCCGGCCAGAGTAGAAGTTGATCGTTCGCGCGGAGACACGAGGTAGATCTGCTGGCGTCAGCAGATTCTTGGAGTTTTCTTCCATTTATTTAGTTATTGTTTTTATTTCATTTGAAACAAACATATATATTTCTCTCAGCCAAACACATGTAGTATTCTTTAGAAGTTCGTGAATTGTGACTCCAGACCCTGGGTAGCTAGATATTAGTATTAGTTTGTGGTTGGTTTATTGTTTCGATTATTATTCTTGATTCACTTATTGGATAGTATTAAATTCTGCATCATTTTAAACTGCTTACTGATAATTAAATAAATTCTTAAAAGAAAACGGTTAGTAAAATTCTAACATTGGCTTGCCTAACAAGTATGGTGTTAGGCGTCATCACGATCCCGAGGGTTGGGAATTTAGGTCGTGACATGCGCCCTAGAAACTTTAACGGTAGCAGCAACGAGTTCATCATCCATATCATCGGGGGTCGGATTCCTTGCCCGCCGAGTATTTCCTTCTACCCGATTAGAAGTTGGATCATTCCCACTAAGATGGGTTTCACTGATTGAACCATCCTGTTGATTTCCATTATGGAGATTGTCCATGGGCTCGTCGTTGTTGTTTGTTCCAACATTGAGCAAGTTGTTGGCGTTATTGGACGCCATAATTGTTTTATGCCTACAACATAAAATCTTCAAAGTACGTTAGTGAAAGATGTGCATATCAAAATAATACCACAACTGTCTAAGCTCCACAATGAGCGCCAAATTATTTACTAGAAAAATGGTATGATTGAATTTGTAACATGGTTTATAGACACATGGATTAAATTGATCTGAGAAAATAAAGTAATGAAGAACAAAATTGAATAAAAAATAAGAATAATTGAAGAAGAGACATGCCCGAGCTTCAGAATGTTCCCTTCGAGATCGAGAATAATTGAAAAATCCCAGCAACACTTGTATAAAGATTAAAAGAACGAGAGAAAGATTACTAGCCATT
Source organism: Nicotiana undulata (assembly GCA_005239495.1). Taxonomy (NCBI): domain Eukaryota; kingdom Viridiplantae; phylum Streptophyta; class Magnoliopsida; order Solanales; family Solanaceae; genus Nicotiana; species Nicotiana undulata. Next base: position 29,342 of record ML288887.1, read on the forward strand.
TGCTATTAGTAATTCTTGATCTCTCACAATAGAATGAAAGCATCTGTTTATACTAGAGCTATGGGGTGCATGTCTATAAATTATCCCCCCGTAATTACCAATACTAATGTTATAATAAAAGGTGATTAAACAGTGATAAAGAATAACTTAATAAAGGCAAGAGGAATCTTGGGGTCTCTGTAACATTTCTAAAACGGTCATATCTTGAATTGTCTCTTATCCGACCACATGTTTATATCCTGTGTCACCATAGTTGAATCACTGTTGACTGGTGTCGCTTCTTAATTTACCCAATTCTTGAGATCAGTTAAGTTTTGATGATTTTTAAGTAATATCATAGTAAAGTTGAACCATATCTTTTTAAAAAAGTAAAGTATTCGCATGTTAAAAATTTTAAGAAAGAAAAAATTGTTATGAAATATTATAATTAAAGTTCGGGTAAAAATAACTGATTATTAGAAAGTAGTATATCATGAAAGGCTCAAAGGTGAGTCCACTAAGACTTATTATGCCATTGTATAAGGGTAAGGCATCGGGTTTGAGTCCTGGTGCACTGTGATGATAAGAGTTAGATTTGAGTCCCAACTCATTATGACCTAACATGCCTTTATATGGGTAAGGCATTTGGTTTGAGTCCTAATGCACCATATTGATGATATGATGATGACTAAAGAAAATAATGTATTTTTCATGAAAAAGCATGAAGTTTGTCCCACTTGATTTTGCTCCATTCTTGAAGTGAACGTGATAACAGTGCATAATAAATCTAAAATAAAGACAAGTGGTTGACTAATGAACGTAGGCGTGCCAAAGATCAAATAATAGTAGTCATAATTATGGTAATTGTAAAAAAATAATAATAAGGGTTCTCAAAATGATCCTTTAAAGGTGAAGGAATATGTATCAATGTGGTCTGTTAATACGAGAAACATTCACATGATTATAATCCATTCGTTGAAAATGTGACTTGTGATAAGCAATGTAAATGTAGGCTCATTCCTGAAACTAAATGTTGAAACATATATGTGATAAAAAGTATGCATAAGAATGTGCTTATGCATGGTTGGATAAATACCACAACTCACCTCTACGAGAGGTTTGAGAGAAAGAAAGATAATGAATATTACTGTGTGGTTACATGAATATGTTAGTAGTCGCGTACATGGAACGCCAATGATATTTTGCCCTGCCTTATAAAAAGTTATTAAAGGCAAAAGTAAAGCAAGAAATGATTTTGATTATAATGATTTTTACCATGACAATTATTATGATATGATTTTCTCTGTGAAAGAGACATTCACCTTATGGATGGTGTGACAAAAGATCTTGTAGTACAAAATAATTAAGAGCTCCAGAAGAACTACTTTGTTACTATCCGGATGAATGAAATTGTTCTTGAAATTAATGTTGTAGTAAGTCTCAAAAGAAACTTTTTGAGTTTCAAATGTACTAGCCACAATGGTTGGCATATTGAGACTATAAATGAAAGGAAGATTGATTGTCTTCATATTACCATAACATACTGGGTAAATATGAAAGGTTACCTGACTTTTCTTCTATTTGTATTACGGATGTATAAGCATGATGATGGAATCACATGCCACAAATAAACTAGAGGTTTATAGTAACAAATATTAGTTGGCATGACCAGTCGGCCATCCCGGTTCAATTATGATGCGAAAATTGATTGAGAATTCACATTGGCATATATTGAAGAAATAGAAGATTCTTCAAGAATTCTCTTGTGCTGCTTATTCTCATGATGTACCAGTTAAGGTTGGGACTGAATCCCTTGATTTCTGAAATGAATAAAAGGTGATATATATATATATGGGCATAGTCACCTGCCATGCAGACTGTTTACTATTATATGATTTTAATAGATGCATCTATTGTATGGTCACATGTGCGTTTGTTATCAACTTGCATTTTGATTTTTGTAAGGTTGTTTGCTCAAATTATTCGAGCATAGTTCCAGAATATAAATTATGATAAATTATCTTGATAATATTGTTTTAAATCCAAGTTGGTTTAGTAGATATTGTATGCCTCCAATTATAGCTAAACCATTGGTTATGAGAACAGAACTTCTAAATAGAAATTTGGTATGAGGTGTATTATTTAATATACAACATCACTTGTTCGCATCTAGCCAATAAGTTATGAAAAAATTTCCCTCTCACAATTGGTTCAGGATCAGGAACCAAATAATTTCCATCTAGAAATATAGATGTGTTATATGATTAAATCATGCCACCACAATGCACAAAGATGGGTTCCCAAAGAAGGTTGGAAAATGTGTTGGTTATCCCAACACTAGGGGGAGAAAATGGGCAGTTGAAAAAATGATACTTGGAGTGAATTATCATGAATACATCTAGATCCTCGTACAAGAAAATGTGAACTTGAAGTCTAAGTGATAATTCATTTGCAATATTGTAAGACGCATTTGCTGACCTAACTAAATGTCATATTTCAGCTGCTAATGCTTCAAATAGAATAACGTCCATGATGGACAGAGTGTATGGCACGCATGAAGCGTAATAGACAAATCGGTTCCCAAGATAAAACTCTTTGAAGAAAGAGTAGAGCAAATGATCAAGATGGTCATAATAAGGAGGCAAGTGGTCTATAAGAGAACCACGACATAACACTCTATAAGACCTCATGGAAGAGGTTCAGGTACCTGAAAATAATGAGATTTCGATAAGTTATGTCTTTATTGTGTGATGATGAAACCAATGTAAAATGATCATCAATGATATTGTTGATATAATATAGCGCTCAATATCATTAATATTGACGAGGATCTTGAGCTCAAATCTGTCATGGAATTTGGATAGATAATTGATTGTCCAATGTAAAATACGCACTCAAGATTGACTTAACTAGGAAAACGTGAAGTTTTGGACTGATAGTCCCAACACCTGAAAGTATAAAATCAGTGGGGTGATACCAGATTTTACGTAAATACCCTGACATTGATTATATTGAAGCATGTTCCCTTGTGATGGATACAATTGCTTTCAGATTTTAGTCTGGCAATACCCGATAAATTTGATATGCGTATATAGAAATCATTGAAGGATTTAAACTGTTCTGAAGATATTAAGGTTCCTAAGAAATTCATTAAATAAAGTTTCATCAAATTCTTATGTGGATTATAGCAATCATGGCATACATGGTTTTTTGTGTGTCTATTGCAATTGATGCACTATGTATCTTGCTAGAACCATGAGTATAAAAATATGCTAGTGAGATATAGTTTAATTCCCATATAAAGATACTGGAATACTATTAGGATTATGTTGCAAAAGGAATCCTTGATATGGATTTGTTTATTCTAATAAATATTGTCAATGTTTTGTTGATTATGCAGATGCATGCATTTTCTGAAGACCGTTCTTCAAACAATCTATTTGTATGTGGGGGTACTGCCATATTATTAATTTACAAGGCAGACAATTATTGATACTTATTCAAGTCATGTAAATATACTAGCAATTGATAAAGCAAGTGACTCAAAACATAACATATGTGTAACTTTTTCTTTGAAGAAAAGATTTCAATAATCGTGACGAGGATGTTCGCTTATCTCAATTGAAAGAACGATATATTGAAGGAGACAAAATAAAGCATATATTTCATCAACGTTCTTTATCAGTCACAATCTTCGCCGAATGGAGAAATAAATGTTCAACATATTTGTTCGCTTGGCAATTTGGTGGTTCTATTCAATGAAGCATGAGCAACCTCAACAATTGAGAAGTTGGTATACAAGATCGGAACATGTTATCTCAGAGAGATAAGTTGATGTTTTCATCAGGGGGAGTGTTATGAAATATTATAATTATATTAGTGGATGTCTATAACTCCAAAAGAAGTTACCCCCACTACTCTTCTCCATTAACCTCCCACTACTTACCATTATGGTTTTAACTCTCACACCTCCATAACCTCCTCCACGATCTTCCCCTACTATCTCAATAGTTAATACTATGTTCATGACATCCATTTGTATTACCTATATCATCCTATAAATAGAGGGGTTGAACATCAAATTGTACACACTTGAATACATGGAAGAAATGAGAATCTCTTCTTTCTTGCTCCCTATATTCTTATTTTTTTTACTTGTATTATATTGTTATTTTGAGCTTAGTTTCTTAACAAAAATGACATTAAAACGACAAATCATTTTTTTCTTAGTGACTATAGTGCACAAATTAGGACCCATAGCGTCATTTACAAAAGTTGGAAAGATTTGCTATTTTAACCCTTCTTTTCCGTGATAGCAAATTCCCTAAAACACCTTCCCACATAGAACCCCATCTCCGCCTCCGGCCACACTCATTAATCTCCGAGCCGCCTTTAGGGTTTCGAATCGCCGGAAAAATCCGATTTTGCGACGAAACTATATAGGTAATTGGGGGAATTGGATGATAATATAAAGATGCCACCAAAGCAATCGAAAGCGGATTTAGCAAAGAAGCAGAAGGTAGTGGAAGACAAGACATTCGGTCTGAAAAACAAAAATAAGTCCAAAAATGTCCAGAAATATGTTCAGTCCCTTAAGCAAAATGCTGTGCCTAAACCTGACCCTAAGAAACTTGATGCCAAGGTACTACGCTATTTTGTTTTATTAGGAGTATTATTTTTTTGTGCTTTTCCCCCCATAGATATACACTATTCATATGGATGACCTCGACTAGATTTTTGAGGCGTAATTGTTCTATTTTTTTTTTTGTGTTAATTATTGTTGTCTTATGAAGGCTAGAGAAGACTGATATGCTGACCCGACTAGTTTGGGATTTAGACGTAATTGTGTTGTATTCGTTTTGTGTTATCTTTTCTCGAACTGAACAGAGCTGGTGGATACAAAGGATTCATATATCCTACCCTAATTAGCTTGGTTTTGAGATGTAATTGTTTTTTTAAATAACAGTGGTATCCGGGCTAGCTTGCCTGCACCTCAACTATTCAGGTGCAACTATTCCACTAGATACCGGTTACCTCCACTAGCACAAGTATCGGGTAACTCTGGCCACCAAGGCTTGACAATTGAGAAGAAATAAGCTAGTATTTTTTGCGTCCTCTCGGATTTGAACCTTAGACCTCATGATTCTCCTCTCACTTCATTGAGCACTTGGCCACATCCATTGGATGCTTGAGACATGGTTGTTGTAGTATTATTATTATTTTTTGTTTTTTATTTTTAAGCCCAAATAAGGTAGGTTGAATACAGACCTCTATATAGCTGACTCCAACTAACTTGGATTTGACTGTACAAGTGTTGCTTTTTTATATTTGCGCCTTTTCGAGCCAAGTAGATTGAATGAATATAGTGGATCACATAGCTGGCTTCCTGACCCCAATTTGTTTGTGATTGTTTTGTAGTTTCTGTCATATTACTTTTGTGTGATCTTTTGCTTGAATGTTGACAAGTAAGCTTAATTTTGTTACAGAAAAAGAAGGAAGAAGAGAAAGCCAAAGAGAAAGAGCTGAACGAATTGTTCAAAGTCGCTATTAGCCAGCCTAAAGTGCCTCTTGGTATTATTCATGTTCTTCTTGTGACTGATATCTGGTGTCAATATATTTTTTGGTTGGTGCATAGTAGTCTCAATATTAAAGTGTTATTGTGGCTTTGTTTGATCGAAACAATTGGAAATGTAGTATAGGAAGACTTTGTAGCAATTATCTGCTCTCTCCTATGTCTAACTGGGTCTGTCGAAGGCTGAAATATAAACTGGACTTTTTGCCAGTTCTTGTAAAGCTGATAAGTGTTTTGACTTTATTATGGCAATTCCGAATATGGCTTAATATCAGCCTGTCAATTTATTTCAAGAGACACTTCTTATCGTTCGTAGTTGATTATCATTGTCTCTTATCAGTAGTAGTATGTTTTGTTTCACTTACTTCTTGCTTTAAAGATTTGATCTTGTTTCAATTTTTCATATGAAATGCTGCGGCAAAATTATCATATCTCACGAATGTTGGGAATTTGTGTTCAGGTGTTGATCCAAAATCTATCTTATGTGAGTTCTTTAAGGCGGGGCAATGTGCTAAGGGTTTCAAGTGCAAGTTCTCTCACGATCTGAATGTTCAGCGAAAAGGAGAGAAAATTGACGTTTTCAGTGATAAGCGTGATGAAGGTGGTTAAGCAACACCTTAACAGTTGACATTTTGCATGAACTTTTCTGTTTCTGTGTGATAATCATGTATTATGGTTTTAGTGTTTATTAACTGGCATTTCTTGTCTAAAACATAGATGGAAAGGAAACAATGGAGGATTGGGATCAAGAGACATTGGAGAAGGTTGTGGCATCAAAAAGTCAGGAGTATAACAAGAACAAACCAACTGACATTGTAAGTGTTATGTTTTTCCAGAATTTACCTTGAACTGCTTTGGTCCGAACTTGAATTTCATATTCAGGGGATGATTTTGAATTTGTTGATCGGACTCTTTCAGTCATTCAGTATCCGCTTGCCTATATAGCAGTGATTTTCAGGATAAAATTCATTGCAAATGATCTTCTAAATGGTTACTTTGTCACCTCATTTATTTTCCACTGATACTTACTGTTGTGAGGAAACTTTGGTTATGGTCTTTTTGTATAAAATGAAACCCTTATGTGGTCAAGTATTTATCTTCCAGGAGATACAAGAGACCATAATTGCATAGTGTTTTAGACGTCAGACGAGTATGCAATAACTTGGTAACGAGTCATAGAACTTACAGAATATGCAGACGTTGCTTGCACCTAATGTCCTTTCTTGATGATTTTTATCTCAATTAATTGACAAATTCTGTAAAGTAAATGGGTGAAAGATACTGAAGAAAGTAAGTTTTTTTGTTGATAAAGTACTAATTTTATTAATGTGTGGGCAAACAGAAGTAGCTAATAATGAGGAATTAGTGTGGTCATGGACCCGGGAAGTAACATGCTGAAGAAAGGCTCTCTCGTAGATATTTTCAATGAAGAAAGGGCATTTTGTTGTTGGATTTGACGCTTTCTGGTACATGTCTTATGACTTTTCAGAGGCTTCCTGGAAGTTGGTCAGCTACAACCTGCAGAAAGCAACAGCGAATTTGTTTTGATCAGCATACTATGCCTGGTGACAAGAACCAACTAATCCATTGAAATGGAACAAAGCTTCCAAACTAGATATGGCTATTGTGATATCCCGCTATCACCCACAAAACAGAACAATATTCTCACTAAAGCAATAGAAACTACAAATTTTCAAGATTTAGTAATACGAAGGAGAAATGGTGAACCACAGAGCAGATCTTTTGGTGCTGCTCTTTTTAAATGAAATATTCTTTTCTGTTCATCCAAAAAAATAGGAGAACTATTTACCAGTTCATGAACTATACAATCCTTTGCTCAGAAACATCTACATGTTTAGGAAGGAGACGACATAAGATTGCAATCAGGTTCAGTGATAGATGAAAACTGAGCTTGTCATATTCACCAAAAATTGGAATCCCCATAATTTTGTTGAGCTAATCCATGATATTCTGGTTGGTATTGAGGTTTGGTCGAGTCCCATGAGTATCTGGTTACCTTTGGACATCAATTGGTTCCTAATGATTGTATATCGCAATCTGAAGAATATGGATGGCAAAGTGTTATGTACCTAGAAATCAGGACGGATAAAGAGTACTGGCGGAAATGATGGGTTGTGACTAGAAATTCGTGTCTCTCTTGGATAAGTGTTATGATAGATAGACTTTTAAAAGTTCATGGTTAATTGTCATGCGCTGGCCAATAGGATGACCTTAAAGTGCCCAGGGCTTTGGTTTATGGTAAGGACGCACCGCAGAAGGTGTGGGTTGAGTGTGCGTCACGAGTTTGGACCTTGCCACTGACACAAACCCTAAGTGGGAGCAGGGGAGAGGGACAGGTCCATGCTCCCCAGAGTTTTGAGCATGTGAAAATAGGATGACCTAGATAGTTTGGTCGTATAGAATGCATGCAATATAATTTAAGTATTTGGGGATATTGAAAGTTGGGAAAGAAATGTTACTGCTCTAGCACTCAACTGTCATGATTATTTTGATTTTTCATTGCATGGAGCATGGGACAATGACATGCAGTCCTTTGGTTTGATGTAGTACCAATGACCATATTCCCTCATTTTGAGGTGTACTTTTATGTTTTCATTTTAGTTTGTCACTTGAAAAAGTCGTATTTTAGCAACAAATTTACTCTTCTATTCCAGTTTCTTTAGCACGTTTTCCTCTTTAGTCAATGCCAAAAAAAATAAAATAAAAATTGGCACCTTTTGTGTCCAGAAACTATTTAATCTTTACATGCTCATTTTCTGCTTACTGTTGGAATGGAAGGAGTATTTGTTTCAGAATTCAAACTTATGATTTGGCTTATATGCAGGTATGTAAATACTTTTTGGAAGCTGTGGAGAAAAAGCAGTATGGTTGGTTTTGGGTCTGTCCAAATGGTAGTAAAGAATGCCATTACAGGCATGCGCTTCCTCCTGGATACATTCTAAAGTCACAAATGAAAGCTTTGTTACAAGAGGAAGCTGACAAGATGCCTATTGAAGAAGAAATTGATGAACAGGTGAACGTACTATCTGAGTATTCATATTGCCAACTACTGACAGCCATTAAAACTTTTATAAACTTGTTCATTAATGGAACTGCTTTACATGTTTTCTGCTCGGCCTGCAGCGTGCAAAATTGACTGCTTCAACTCCTTTGACCACTGAGTTGTTTATGGAATGGAAAAAGAAGAAGATGGAAGAAAGAGAGGCCAGTTTGGCCAAGCAGAGGGCAGATAGAGCTAAGAATGATCGCATGAGGTACCATTCTTTTCACTCCTTTTCCTCTTTAGTCAATAATATGTGGTCATCAGCTGGGAAAAGTTCTTTTGGTGGATGCTTATACTTATTGGCAAATCTTATGCTTTCTTTCTTGCAGTGGTCGTGAGCTGTTCATGTCGGACGCTAGCTGGTTTGTGGATGATGTCGGGGCCTATGACAAGTATGAAAGGGATGAAGAGTCTGGTGAACCCCCGAAGGTGAATATGTTATGACCAATTTTTTTCCGCTCTATATCCTTTGTTGGACTGTGTTGAGCATTCAAGATTTTCGTTATCTACCGGTGACTGTCATAGATCTACTCGTCTATAGTACTGCATAACCTCTAGGATAGGTAAAATGTCTGGGACTGAGCAATTACCCTCTGTGTGTAGGGGTAAGAGAGCATAAAAAACAACAATGTATAATGAGCTGTTGACTTTTAGCAATAATTCGCGTTGTTAGATTAAACAGTGTCCATTGATCAAAATTTTAATTTGATTGAATCTTCATCATTATGAATTTTTCATTGGTTTCTTAATCTAAATCCAGAGGAAGTCTCAGATTCACTTTTTTGATCGGTAAGCCAGTCAGATTCACTTACTAGCACTGTTTCTTCACATGCTTTTTTTGGAATGCTCTCTGATTTTCTCTATTGGGGTTTAAATTTATGAGGTTGATGTACATGACTTCACCCTGTTTGCTGGATTTACTTGGTTGTTGGATTTTACTGGGTCGTCGTCGTCGTTGTTGTTGTTGTATAGTACCTGAGCGAGATATTCTGAGTTAAATATTTTCAGCTAGGCGATAGGTTGTACTAGGCAAAGATTAGGGGTCTTGCATCAAAAGTTTGTTCCCCTACTTTCACCTGCCTTGGTAGATTGTATGCAGATTCGATAGAACTAGCAGATGACAAACCTTCTAAAATATGCAGAATGAAATACAAAATGAAAGACCAAAGCATCTATTTGAAAGCAATTACTTAACCACAGATCTTATTGATCATTAAAAGAGCTAAGTTTTTGTTTGCGAGGGGCAAAGCATGGTGTTTGTAATTTAGCCATGACTTAGGTAAGTAGACAAAAAAGTGTGCATTCACTGTGGTGGTGGTTGGTATACGGAGGTATAAGTATTATTAGAAAGAGATTTGAAAATCCAAGTGTGTGTAATAGTTGCAGTGTTTTTCCGTTATTAATTGAAAATTAAACTAAACTCTGTTAACCAGTGATCCCCTGGTTTGGACATTTCATGAGGCATGATACTGATGCCATGTGTTTTTGCTTGCTTATCCAAAAAAAAAAAAAATACTGGTGCCATGTGCATTTCTTGTGATGTGCTGCTAGTTTATACGCAAAAGTGTCTGCATATCATTTTCTATATAGATTACATTTCATTTACAGGAGAATAAGGAATCTGCTAGAGATGAGGCAAGCTCCTCAATGTCCGCCCGGAATATTGATGATGGTGGTGAGGCTTCTCATAACAACGAAGTTAATGACAATTATGATGATGATGATGATGATGATGACGACGACGATGATGATGACCTGGATGTGGACGAGTTAAATGAACTGGAAGCTAGCCTTTCAAAAACATCGTTACAAATCAATGAACCTGGTGGTCACGCATGATCCTTGTGCCCAAATTTATGCGCACGATCTACTTTTCGGTGCATGCTCTTTCATGTCTACGTGATGCAGAGTCATTATAGCATGCAAATGGGGTGGAGTGATATATGGCATATCCGTGTCGTGATGCCCCTAATAATAGATTGCTATTTTATTAGGCTTTTGACTATCAGTTCAATGAGTCGTGACTGTTGCTTCTGGAATTTTGTGATGAATTGAACTTTTCTAGTCGTTTTGCCAGCCACAGAGAGAGCTATCATTTGTATTTTGTTACTGCTGCTACTACTATGCTTTGAAGCTTAGGGTGGCCTTCTCCTCCCCTCAATAAATTACAGATTCTTTGAGGGCCATTATGTCATCTGTTGAGGTTTGCTGACAATTTTATAGGTGTTATGCTCTCTATCGTATGCAAACATGTTCCAGGAAAAAATGGAAGTTCCATGTTTATCAGAAAACTGATAGATTACAACGTCCCGTGCCTTCGCTTTCCTCTTTTTCCTTTCCGGTTCTTTTTATATACCTATGTGATTTACTCAATTGTGTATTTCAATTGCGGTTTCCATGATTCTTAGATCCAGAGGTCGCACATGTCCATCAATAGCAGCATCACTTCCTCTATAGGCTGTGTTTTAAAGGTTTGCTTTAGCATAGAGCATTGAATGGTTAGGTTACTTGCTGATTTACCAGTTACCAGCTTATGGGCTGAAGATATACTTTGTCAATGTGGTGCCTTTGCTGATATGTAAACCAATAACTAAACTTTACTCTCTCCTCAAGAAAGAATTGACGGGGTTCGAGATATAAGATTTCAAAGCACTGGCACCACAGGGGGGATTCAAAAATAGTCATTTACTAGTGGTCATTTAAAAATAGCTACAGTTTCAAAAGTAATCAAAATTTAGTCACTTTTTTATGTAAAGATAAATCTGAACAGAAACACTGTTCAAAATTCGGAAAATACTCCAGCATAATATACTGGAATTTCAGTATAATATATTGGAATTCCGGTATAAGTATACCGGAACTTTAGTATAATATATCAGTCCAACATAATATGTTGGAAGTTCATACACAAGTGCTCCAATTTCCAATATATTATGCTGGAAATTCATACACGGGTGCACCGATCTCCAGTATATTATGCTGGAACTTTCCGTGTTGCAGCAAAATAGTGACTATTTTTTAATGACTTTGCAAACACTGACTATTTTTTAATGCAGTCCGAAAATTGGCTAGCCCGTGCTATCGTAGGTAATCTTTTCATTTAATAAGCTCGAGTTGATAGCCTATAATAAATAGTAAGTAACCTACTATAACATGTTAAGTTGGACTGTTTGTGTAAAAAATTCTTTACATCGTTGGTAAGAGTATAACTTAAACCACAAAACCAAGAACTCCAAACCAGTGATTTAGCTGATTTTGACGATGGAGTTTGAACAAAACTACGAAGAACGTCAGAATTAGTATACGTAGGATTCAACTTGCCTTAATCTTTTTTCTTCTGTAAATTTTAAAAAGGTAAACTTTACCAATTAAAAATTCCTTGTGATTAATTACCTGATGGTCAAAGAAAGTTTCGTATACTGATAGTGTATAAAATTTTAATTCATTACTTACTGTTGCGGTTATGGCAACTTCCAATTAATTTTAAATTTAAATTGCATATTACCATTGAAATGAAGTGATCAAATTAATGAAAAAGGGAAGACAAGTACCTACACAGTTGGATAAAGAGTTTATGTTCTGAATGCCAACAGTCCGTTTAAACTGACTTACAATATATAATTTGATAACATGAAATACAGAGTATAACTTGATATACAGTGTTAAATTCTACTGATAATATAAACAAAAATTTACATTCTGTATTACTTAGTGGGCGTTTGGACATAAGAATTGTAACATTCCAAAATATGGTGAAAATGGTATTTGAAATTTAGAATTGTGTTTGGACATGAATATAATTTTTGGTTGTTTTTGAAGTTTTTTGAGTAAAAATTTTGAAAAACGGCTTTTTGGAGGGGAGGTATATTAAGCTGTCTTACAAGTAGTTGTAAGATAGCCAAACATCACACAGAGGCTGAAAAAATGATGAGATATGAGATCACATATCAAAGGTGAACCAAAGATTGTGGTACAGTGACAAGTATTTTCATCGAAAGAGGTCAAAATATAAAAAAATTAAATTTACGAAGAAGTAAAGGGGAGTAAATATATAGAATATATGTATAATTTTCTTTTACCTAGTTATACACAGTGTAATTTTCTTGTGAAAATATATCAATTTTGACACCTCTTTAATGCATATGGCTCTGCAACTGAGTTTGAGCCATGAGTATGAAGTCGCTTTAATATGAAGCGTTGTACTTTCAATGTAGAACCTTTAAGAGTGAATATAAATTAATCGGACGCCAAAGCAAATATCATATATTGGAAAACAAAATCACAGAGGAATAAAGAAAGTGGTCGTAGTAATTATTAATGGGAGGAGAGACATTTTGAGGTCACTGTTAAAGAAGTTGGAATTATGGCCTAAAACTTGGGAATGTTAAGTGCACGACAGAAGAGAATCGACATATAGACTATGTTGCTCGAATTTTTCAAAAGTAATGACGTATTCATATGGGATTCTTTAAAAATGTACTAAATTTGGAGGATCCGATACACGTCCAATAACATTTTAAAAATAACTCAACGGATAGACTAGGTTGGATCATAGGCTAGACCAGATTGCAACATGTTTGGTGACTTTGATGTTTGAGTAATCATTTTTGTTTTTTTGATTTATTAAAAACAATTAATACGGTTAGTTCTTTGTTTAATCGAAATGTGAATATGCTATATATATATACAGTAATCTGTCCAGCAAAAGTTTGCCAATTCTATAAATTAACAACTTATTTGGATGGTTGTTACTTATATATTGTATTGCATTGTTACTTTAAATATAATATTTTTTTTCGTTATTACTTAAATTTTATTGTATCGTATCGTTAAATCCCGTTACATAACGAGAAAAAGTGTCATTTTATGTAATGATCGATTTGGTGTGATCTTACCTTTTCTTTTCTTATCTTGCCCTTCCATATCGGGTATTAAATAATCATAATTTATTCTTTATTTTTATCTTTTTATATAATAATTCTACGACGTATTCTATTTCTTTTTTTTGGTAATCTTATTCTTCATATTACTGGTGCATGATATGAAAAAAAAAACAACGACAAACGGTACAATCTAACTAAATATTGTATTCATCAAAATGATAATGTACAAGTGTACAACAACAACAACAACCCAGTAAAATCCCACCAGTGGGGTCTAGGGAGGGTAGAAAGGCTGTTTCTGGGAGACCCTCAGCTCAAGACAATAGATTCGTGACAACAGAAACTAGAAAAAATAATATCAGCAACGTAAGGGACAACAAAATAAATTGAAAAACATTAACACAAATATTATGCAAAAGTGTGACACACAACATAAGCCGCTAGCAGTGCTAGACAAAACACTATCATACTAGCCAGTACAAAGAGGGAAACCGGGACAAAGAGGAAAATCGCTCGACTACCCCTTAACCTACAACCCTAATGCTCGACCTCTATGCCTTCCTATCAAGAGCCATGTCCTCGGAAATCTGGAGCTGCGCCATGTCACCTCGCCCCAATACTTCTTAGGTCGCTCTCTACCTCTTCTCGTACCAGCCAAGGCCAACCGCTCACACCTCCAAACCGGGGCATCTAGGCTTCTCCTCATCACGTGTCCGGACCATCTAAGTCGCGCTTCCCGCATCTTGTCGTCCACTTGAGCCACACCCACCCTCTCCCGAATATCTTCCTTCCTAATCTTATCTAGCCTAGTGTGCCCGCACATCCATCTCAACATACTCATTTCTGCTACTTTCATATTTTGGATATGAGAATTCTTGATTGGTCAACACTCAGCCCCATACAACCAGAGGCAGACCCATGTGTATGAGTGAAGGGTCACCGGATCCCGTAAACTTTGGCCAAAATCCTGTGTGTATATATATACACCTTGAAAATGGTTAATTTAAAGCAATTGGCACCCTGAACACTAAAAGTATTTAGGGCCACTGGTTGAGCAGAATAATGTGCCCCCGTCGCGTAAAAATTCTGGGTCTGCCTCTGCATACAACATGGCCGGTCTAACCATCGCTCTAAAGAACTTGCCTTTGAGTTTTGGTGGCACATTCTTGTCACACAGGACTCCAGACGCTATCATCCATTTCAACCACCCCACCCCAATATGGTGCGTAAAACCCCGTCTATCTTCCCATCTTCTTGGATAATAAATGTTTTGTAAAGAATATAATACAATAAGATACGACAATATGTAATGACCGTCCAAACAAATTGTAAGTAAGACACTAGGGAGACATGCATAGTAAGCTTTGTCCCTTGAATGATTATCACAGATCGAAAATATATATGACTGGCAACAAAATGGAAGTTAGCGAGTAGTCTTTGGTCTGCCATTTTAAGTGCAGCCCGTGTTAAACAACAAATCAATCACTTTCATCTCCCTTTTTAATTACTAAATACTTTTTGGTAATAATACTCAAATAGCCATTCCATCTTAAGATTAATCATACAAAAAGTAATTCACTACTATTTTGCTCATTAAAGGAGTTTAGAACACCCACACATAATGAACTTTTGTTCAGTTTTTTTTTTTTCAACAGGAAATCATTCCAACAACTCCCATCAATCGGTACTAGTTGAAGTAATAAAAAGAATGAGGTCATTAATATTGAATCATCATAAGGAAGTCAAGTAGTCCGTGACTGACTAGCTGACGCTTCTGCTTTTCCACTTTCCACGAGTCAAAAAATGTAACGATAGCTAAGAGAACTAGAGAGCTAGAGGCCCAGAAAATGTTTTCCAAAAAAATGTTTTTTTTGGAAAACAAGTAGTAGTTTTATTCATTTTCTGGTGTTTGGTAAGTAAATCAAGGGAAAAAATTTCTCAAGAGTATTCATAAATAATTTTGATACAATAAACATGAAGCCATAAACTTTCGAACCAACAACCTTTCGAACCCACAAATTTCATAAACTTCTAAACCGAAAAATTTTCGAAGCCGCGAAAATTTGAACCCATAAATTTCAAAATAAATAAACATCTGAACTCATAAATTTGAAATTTGTAAATTTTTAAACCTGTAAATCAAAAGATGAAAATAAAACTGAAAAATATTGATTGTTATGATTTACAAGTGGCATATTATAAGCTTTGAAATAGTGGTCCCAACATAGTGGAGACATAACTAACTCTCATTCTTGTTTTCTTTTTCTCATAATTTTGTCGTCAAATGGAAAGCTCAAATTCCTTAAAAGCTATTCCGTCCGGTCCAAAATAAGTTATTGTTTTTATGTTTTTTTGTGGTTCAAAATAAGTATTTTTTTCTATGAATTAATTAGTTTTTTTTACATTGGCATTAGAGTAAATAGTGTTGGAGTATGTGATCACGCCCAACTATGTCTTATAAAAGGAACAAAGTCGTCGCTATAAGTATAATCTGGTTTACAAGTCCGGAGTCGAATCCCACAGAGAACTAAGGCTTAGCTACAGTTGTTCAACATTGCTAAGAAGATAAGCTCGAACAATTCCTATGTTATAAATACTAAGATTCTTATATCTAATTAACTAACAATTTAAAATAGTAAATTAACACTAAAGATACTACGGATCGGAGAAACGATTAAAGAGGTTTAGAGTTATGATTTCCCAATTGTCGGAATCCTTCCCGCTATGTCTTCTATAATTTCGCCTAAGTATTCTCTATCAATCATGAACACTCATGCTACTGTAAATCTCTCTCGAGTAATTACAATAATTTGCTAGACGCACTCTCTCGAGCTACGCTAGCTAACTTGTATTACAGTTCACTTTAGATTGCACCCAAGGTATCGTTATATCTAATTCAACCTTTAAACCCTCGGTTATGGATCTCTCCTATACTTTGGGAATGATGTTGTTAAACAATTACCTAAATATGCACTCTCTCTCGAGTAGATACACACTAAATAGGCACAACTAATTGAGGATCCTTTCAATTAACTACAACAAGAACGTAGTTGAACACATAAAGATTAAACTTTGGCAAATTATATAAAAACATAACAAGAATTTATCCTACAAAAGGTTCAATCAAAACCCTAGATAACAACTTAGCTATTCATAATAGTATGTAAAAATACAATACGAAAAGTCATAACAAACAATGAAAAATAGGAAGAGGAAGAAAAAACTTGTAGAAGAATTTTCCGCCTTGCTCCTATTGTGTCTCTGCCTCCCTAGGTCGAATTTGTGTCCAAAATATGTCCCCTCTCCAAATTACTGTTTTTCCATGTATATATACCAAGTAGGGGCGGGCCCAAACAAGTATACCTTCTCCCACGCGAAAAAGGACTGTATTTTTAAGCCTGGACGCTCGCGGCCGCGGCCAAACGCGGCGCGGGTGCGGTCATTTACCAGTGCTCTGATTCTGCCCGCATCCAGTTCCGCGGTCGCGGTTTCGACCTCGTTTTTCACCCTGTTATGTTCGGAATTTGGAAAAACGTAAAACATGAAAGTTGTAGCCCTTCGAGTTAGCTTTCCAACCATATATTATATAGACCAAATGGAGTTCGTAGAAAAAAGTTATGTCTATTTTACTAGACAGTGTGCAATATACCTATTCGAGTCTTCGTTTGTTCTTAACTATCAAATTTGACCCCGAACACGATTCCGGCTTAATTTCTTGGGCTTTTACTCAGACTTCAAAGATTCAACTCACTTGAATTCATTCCATAACATCTATTCATACAAGGCATAAAACACACAATTAGTGCAAAACACTAGCGATTAAAGCTCAAACTCAATTAAAGTGCAGTAAATTAGAGTGTAATAAGCGACTAAAATACGCAATTATAGTATCATCAGTATGTGTTAGGGGGTGTTTATGTGAGATAGTAAATGTTAATATGATCAATTTCATTGCTAATTAATGTTAAAAGGTTGATTTCTTAATCTGTGTGAAAACATCCAAAAAATCACTTATTTTGGACCGGAGGGAGTATTTCAAATTGGTCATTTCACTCGACTTAGTGGGAGTTTGGACAGAAGAATTGTAAAATTTCTAAAAAAGTTAAATATTTTTACAAGTGAAAATAATATTTGAAAATTAGAGTTATATTTGGATATGAATATAATTTGGGTAGTTTCTAAATTTTTGTGAGTGATTTGGGTGAAATTTTAAAAAAATAAACTTTTTAAATTTTCGTAAAATTCCAAAATTCATCAAATAAAAATTAAAAAATTTATGATCAAATACGGATTTCGAAAAAAAGTACATATTATTGAAAAAAACTGATTTTTTTTTGGCCAAACGGGTTCTTAAAAAGGGTCCTTACTTGCTCTTATACATGAGTGGCTCTTATATAGTTGGTTACATTATCTAATATGGTATTAGAGCATACAAAGGTTCTAATTTCGCTCATATATATATATATATATATATATATAAAATTGATTTACAGAAAAAATTTAAACTCGCACGTAAATTGACGTGTTAAAATATATTTAAATAAATAAGAGGGCTTATTTCTAACAACTTAGAAACTTGAAGAATTCTTTCTCATTGGCCATTGCCTGAGTTTGATATGTTCAATAGTTGTACATATAGGTAATATATTTTTATTTTTATTTTTATTTTTCTAAGAATCGGGCATGTCCATTCTTTAACATGGAGGGATGTGATGAAGCACAACCTCCCTTTTGTTTTAACATTTTGTTTCTTACTTCTACCACACGAGCATAATTAATTATAAAAATAATAATTTATATTTTTAAATAAAATGGTCACACTTCAACCATACAAAAGTCGAATATATTGGCACAAAAGATTATTGGTGTACAAGTAATAAATACTGACGTAAGTTTTATATGACATTTATTTTGCACCTATATATGACGCTCTGTAACTAGACAAATAACCAACAATGTACATTGAGATGATTTAAGGGAAAGACGAATAACTACGTGTAATAAAACACAGACTAATACGAGCAGACCAGAATAAACAAGACTTAAATTATCTTAGTAACGACGTATTCTCTGTACAAACTTCACAAGACACTTAGCTATTTGAACTTTAATTTGGCCCCTCTTTGGTGGAAGTTGTACTTCCTGTTTCTTTTCTTGTTCTGCAGCTGATCCAATGAGCACTGTTACCAAAATGTCCTTCATCTCGTAAAATTAATGTTGATAAAAAATAGGACTAGTGATTGCCCGGGTCGATTTGTGATCACCAAAAATGAAGTAACCCTTCAGATGCTTTCTCTGCTCGTGTTGAATATTCCCGGCCGGTTCCGCCGAGTAAGGTCACCTGGAGCTAGTTTGGGGAATCACGGAGCCTTACTTATTCAGGGGAACTTGATTCTGAAATAGAATGATTGATAGAATCGATATTTTATAGAAGAATGACCGAGACCATAAAATCTTTTAAATGAACGGTTTGAGATGGACTTGGGCTGAATCAACAAATATCATAAAAGTTTTACACCAGGTTACAACTGAAGAATGTTGGTTGAAAACATGGAAAATAGTGATTTCTATGATGTTTTTTCAGGTTAAGTATGAATGATTGGTTGAACAAGGAAAAGATATATTTTAAAGCTATTTCTTGTTCTCTAAATTTGAGGTCTGTTTATTTTCACAGCTTTAGAACCAGAAGATATATATATATAGAAATATACCATAGCATAAAATTAACTTAATTTATAACGAAAGAAATGATGATTTTTCTTTCCAGATCAATAATTGACTCGACATATGCACACGGGGAGGACTTTGAACTTGACCTTCTTAACTTCAATAATTTCAAGATGCTGGGAAATTAAAAGTCGTTACGTTTAGTACGAGATCGCTCTTTCAGTCGTTTAGTACGAGATTGCTTATATATGAGACTTTTTTACACTATCAGTATAGTCGTCACTTATTCCAACAAGTTAGTCACTATATTTATCAGGCTACTAGTTAATGCTTATAATACAGACCTAATTTTAATTACATTGATTTATAGGTTACGAGTTCAAGTCGTGGAATAAGTCATTGATATTTGCATCGGAGTAGGCTGCCTACATCACACCTCTTGGAATGCGACAATACCCCTGGACCATACGTGAATGCGGAATATTTTGTTCACCGAACTGCCATTTTTTCTTCTCTTTTTACCTTATAAGTGATCTAATTGTATAGATTTAATTTGCGTCAACGAGTGTATAGAACTAAAACAAGTTAATTAGTGCAAAGAGGAAAATATGAATTTCCAAATTCCTTGTCTTCCATTGATTCCTTGTCTTCCATTGAAAAACTATATGTTTTCCATTGTGAGGACAATGAAAGCTCTGCTTGAGGTGAGAAGCAGACAGGTCACATTAATGTCTTCTACTTTTCTATGGAATATGAAAAAAGTAGGTACATTTCATGCATATAATTTTATGTAATTCTGTGAAGTTTCCTTTTTAGATTAATGGCAGAATAAGATCTCTCCATTCAAAGGCGGACCCAAAATTTGAAGGTGGCGAGGCACATGAGCGAACAACTCAACTAGTGTCCCCGTTAGATTTATGATTTTATGAGTTCCAAACGAAATATATGATCAATTTGAGTATATATTCAAAAAATTTATCGAAATTAAAAAGGACCGGTGACCCTTTTCCCGAAACATAGATCCGCCTCTATCTCCAATGCCTCCACTATTGCCTTCTTGCACCAACCAAAGGGCCAGGGTTGATATTGTATTAGTGGTGGAGTCGCTTGAATCAAATCATTTGTTAAAAAAGGGTGTTACGAAAGTTAGTTAGCTCAAAATTAGACTCGAAACTAGTCGGATGGTGCAGATAAGTTCTTTGTTAAAATAAAATAAATGTTTGCGTATAACTCAAAGTATCTTTTGATTTTTCTTTTCGAGTTCTCGAATGAAAGATGATGCGGACCTCCTCGTAATGTAAATGATCTTAAACATCTCAACCAATTTATTTATTTTATTATCTTGAGGATCAACTAATCTATGTATACCAACTAAGTGTATAGAATACCCCCAGAGTAGTGCTGAAAATGAGTCAAAGTATAATCTATATATACCAGCTAGGAAAAGTAAACAATGAATCTGGCGACAGGTACTCCTATATATTTTTCTCTTTTAGCAACCAACATGTGTTCCTGTTAAACCAGATATTATTCATAGCCTTGAAGCAAGGGTAAAGTTATCTCTGTTTGATCTATAGATCACCTGAGCCGTGAAATCAGCCACTAATGTTTATATCAGGATAGACTGCGTACATCAACATCCCTTGGTGTGCAGCCCTTCCCCGGGCGGCCCTTTGGTATAACAGGCAGACTAACATATTCTTCATGATACAACTTTACATACTTTATAGAATTAAAAAGGATTAGACCAAAAATACATTTCAATCTTTTCATCTACAGATGTAGAGCTGCATTGGTCTAAACTTTAACAATGAGCAATCTTTACAAAGAGGGCATGAACAAGCTCATTTTGTTATAGCAAGAATGGAATAGACCAAAAGAAATGTAACTATAATAATTGCTCCAACAAGAGTGAACTGTGGACTTGTCCATAGCATGAGGTTTGATTTCTCTGCTCTTTTAATAGGGTCAACTTCTTCAGACAGAGGATATTCGGAACGCCTAGGATTCCATGTTACGTACTTGTTTGGAGAGAATTGCGAGAACAAGTTCTTTTTGCTTTGCTTCCTGAAGCTTGACCAGGCCTTGTCCCAATCAGTTGAGAATTTATCACCTAAAAAACAAAATTAATTTCCTGTCATAACTTTCTGCTAAAAGAATTACCAAATGTGTCCAAGTAACCATTTACTAAGATCTAAGTTCACAAATAGAACGAATAATTTCCTACGAGATTGCTCTGGTAAGGTTTGCAAAACAACGATGAACATCACTAAAAGAAAAGTAAAACACAAAGAGCAAGAGTTTTCTATGTTGGCTGACCAGTTGAGTAT
The DNA here is from genome assembly GCA_005239495.1 of Nicotiana undulata. Taxonomy (NCBI): domain Eukaryota; kingdom Viridiplantae; phylum Streptophyta; class Magnoliopsida; order Solanales; family Solanaceae; genus Nicotiana; species Nicotiana undulata. The sequence goes on from ML288887.1 coordinate 50,837, forward strand.
TCATTGCTAGTGATCCAAGTACATATCGGAAAAGACCAAGGGCGGATTTAAGGGGGCGGAAGGGAGTACAGGAGCTGCTATTATCGTAAAAAGAACGAATAGATGCAGAAGGCCATATTTGAAGTACACTGGACCTTGCAGATGAATATCCGAAAGATATTATTCTCTTTATCTTGTTCGGGCATTCTGCTCACTCATCGTGTTATGAAGCAAGTACTTAATGCGCAACCAAAGGTGCAGATGGATGTCGGGAAAATACCTCCACCCTATATAATTCTGAAGTGCATAAACCTAACTATAGTATACTTCTGCCAAAATATAAAAGATAGTCAGAATCAGGGGCAACTAAATGGGAGAGAGCTCTCTCCCTCTTTCCCTCTCTATGCAGTCAGATTTAAATGATTTTGAGCATCATTTGTTGGATAAATTGCACACAAAAAATAATATTCAAGGTAAATAGAAGGACTAACGAACGGACACCAAGATACGGAAATTAACACGAATAAAAAAGGGAAACAAGGATACCAGAACTTTTAACATGCAAAAGCCTTCTCAATAAAGGAAGAACCGCGACTTGGAATGAGCAACACAATATCACTATAGTTAGGAATATTAAACTTGGTAGTCTTGAGTAAACTACTCAAAAGACCACTATACGCTCAAAGAAAGAACCCGCTTCTCTTTACAACAACAACAAACAACAACAACAAACCCAGTTTGATCCCAACCTATGTTGCGCGGACTCTCCAAAATGTAGCCGTACCCGTGTCGGATCCTCCAAAAATGCACTGCTTTTGGAGGATCCGACACGTATCCGGCCACATTTTCGGAGAATCCGAGCAACATAGATCCCAACAGGTGGGGTCTGGGGAGGGTAGTCTATACACAGACCTTACCCCTACCTAATGCAGGTAGAGAGGCTGTTTCCAATAGACCCTCGGCTCAGAAAGGGCAAGAAGAAGAAGAGGAAAGCAAGGAAGGAAGAAAGATGGAAGAGAAAAGAAAAGGGAGAGATAAAGGAAACCCGCTTCTCTTTACCACGAATATTATTTATGTGAGCTGTTTTCTCCCGATAGCACACTCTAATTGCAATTTTGGTTCTTTTTTCCATCACACGGGCTCTTTCGATCCAGCTCTCGTGCTACTGCTGCTTAGTGTCTTCTTATCTGGACCAGCTGAACAGTTGAACCAACTCATTCAAAAATCGGCGGAGCTCTAGCCAGATTCGGCGAAGCCAAACTGCAGCTAGAACTGTTCAAAACCAGTAAAACTGGGAATCATACGTCTCGTTATGAGAAGGAAAGACTGGTATCTCAATCTACTGCTTTGGGCTGATGTGTGTGTATATGTGCATCTCTACAGGCTTTTGCTAGAGTCACCTCACCCAGAATCTCTTTAGCAGTAAGAGAACCTCTCAAACTCTTTCAAGTTTAATTGCCTCCGACATTTAGGGCTAATGTTTCATGAGCTAATACTGAGTTTTACTACGGCTAATCGACATATAAGTGCCTTGTCTTATTAACACCTTTATAGAGAAAATATATGATAGGCAGCAACATAGTAGAGGACTTAATGGATGTGTCAACGGGTTAGTCAGTATGCATGTTTAGCGAATATTAAGCCACCAAGATTTAGAGGCAATTATTGTAATGGGTAATTCTAAAATCTAGAAGCTAGCTCTATGCCGAGGTCATACCTATTTACGTTGAATACTCCAGCCATTTGAAAACCATTGTCAGAGAAATTTCACGATTATAGAAGGCATTTCTGTGAGAACATAGGAGGCTTATTTCATTCATCAATCTGACAAAAGATAAGCAGTTACTTCAATGGAGTATTATCAATCTGAACAAACTCAAGCAGTTACTCCCACGGTGTCTTAAAAGCAAGTCACACTTTTGGGAATGTGTTACAAAACGATCCATTGGAAAAGAGAGTTGTCCCCTGATAATCAATAATACTGATACGATTCATCAGAATAAATGCTAATTGAGGTGATAGCAGTGTTGTCAAAGGTGAAAAGCTCTAAAAAGCGCTCTAGGTCTATTGGGGGCTTTAAGCGCAAAACGCAATTTAAGTAGGGGCTTTAGTTTAAAAAGGCTCAATGCAAGAAAAAAATAAAAATATATATGTAATTTAAGAGAAAAGTAACAAATTCATTCATATTGTTTTCCTTAACAACTAATACACTTATTTGCCGATTATATTTGTAGTCTAGCATTGCTCCATTTAAGATAGAACTCATGGTCAATAAGGGGCACGTCTTGGTGCCTTGCCTACACTGAAGTGCAACTTAAGTGAGGCAAAGCGCTCTCCCTGAGCTTTTTTGAGCTTTAGGGCTTAAGCGCGCCTTAAATGTGACAACACTGGGTGAGAGACTGGACAGGACCACCATGCATCAAGAGCTTTGGCTCCCATGGAGAACACGTTATACGAACTTATCATAACTGTAAGAGTTCAGGTGTTTTGGTTTCCTGTCTCCATAAGGGGACTTGAAGCTCAATATCTAAGTAGGCAGTATTGCTGAGAATTGTGCTGGCATGCCATAGACATAATTTTAGTGCCTTATTTAGATGATAATATTTCTTTAGGAGAGAGACCAATAACTAGCAAACTGTGGGTTTGCTGCAAAGTATTCATCTGGATCAACATTATATAAAGTATGATCTTGAATCTGATAACGTTGAATAGTTTATCAAAGGGGTTGAATTATTCAATTGAAAAGACTTGGTGTCTTCACATTTTCTTTTATGAGCCAACATTCAGACTTGAGCAGAATAAGGAAGTCGACCTCCTCTTTTTGGCATTTTGAGGTTACTGTCCCTTTTAAGTAGTCTCAAAACATTATACCATAGAAGCCTTTAATCCAAACCCTTAGAATGTACTTGAGCACTTGTACATTTTCAGCTTGCAGCTGTTCTTACACAGGGAGTGAAGCAGTTAATTGAGGTGCTCGAGTAGTCCATTCAACTGATCCATAATTTGTGAGTATGCAACCGTGAAGTTTGTTAGTAATAGTTATCTCACCAAATGATAGTAGGTAGAAAACATGTCAAGCAATGTCACTTCTATATATTTGAGGAGGTGGATAGGAACTCACCACAATCCAGGGGCGGATTTAGGGGGGGGGGGGGGGGGGGGGGGGGGGGGGGGGGGGGGGGGGGGGCGCAAGGGTGTTCACCGAACCCCGTTCGCCGAAAAATTACACTGTGTAGATAAAGCAAAATCTGATTTTTTTCCATCTATATATTATGTTTTTAATCCCCTTCACACAGCCCAAAAGCATGACTTAGTGGTGAAGGGGGTTCAAAACCATTATGAGGTCATTGGTTCCATTCCCTCTCGCTACAATCTCTTTAAATTTTTTAACTTATTCCTTTTTTGAACCCCTTTAGCAGGCCTCCGCCACTGCCACCACCTTGCTTGGAGGACGTGGAACGGAAGTGCTAGAACCATCAAAAAACTTCCAGCATACGCAGCTCTATCGCGGAGCTGTCTATTTCTTGTTTCCTTTCTTGATCCTCAAACAATCATCCTCAAGGAATGAGGGATGCTAGAAAAGCAAAAGCAATAATGGATTAAGAAGCTGACTCTTCCTAGGTGACGTGGCTGTCCCATGTACATGTTGCCTTATAATGGTAATATGACTTCAACAGTTCAACCTGTCGCAGAAAATGGTGTCTGTTGAGGTAGATTCATTCAACAGAATGCCGAGTAGTTTTTCAGGAAGTACCTAATACTTGTTTCTTCTTATTTTTTCTTTCCCCCCTTTTTGGGGGGTCTCTAAAACCAGTAAAGCGCTCCCTAAACAAAATTGTTGCTATCTCTCCCATATATATGTTGCCTGATAATGGGAACATGACTCCAATCCCGTCTTAGAAGATGGGGTCTGAAACTCTTTCAAAGCTAATTAACAAGAGTAGAAGTCAGAGATAGATTTGTTCAACACAATGCCAAGTAGTTTTCGAAGAAGTACCTAAACAAAATTGGCACCAACTCCTTTTTCTTTCTTGTTCTTTTTTGGGTCCCTAAACCAGTAAAGATCTCCCTATATAAATTTACACCTAGTGCCTGTAAAAAGCAAATATTTCTCTTTTAAAATCAGCCAGTGGTTATATCGTTACAACCACGGCAGCCTTATCCTGCATTCTAATTATGTAGCAGATAGTAATTCTGGTATTACACACTTCCTCTATAGTACAAAATTACAAACTCTCCTTCCTAATCAGAGGCGGATCCGGCATTTCATGACAATGAAAAATTACAAACTCTCCTTCCTAATCAGAGGCGGATCCAACATATCATGAAAAATTACCATCCTAATTAATGGTAATTTTTCAGTTCTTTACTACAGCAATTACTAGACAATGATCTCGCAACAGTTTCCGTCACAGCAAGAAAAGGGTCGAGCCGCTTATCCCACATCCCAATTATGCAGAAGATAGTAATTCTAATATTGCGCACTTCCCCTATATACGTATTGGCAAATACTCCTTCCTGAATATCAGAGGCGGATCCAGCATACGATGAACCCATTTCGTATTCGCCTCTATTAATCATGCCCTGCAAAACTTGCACTATAATCCATGCAGGGGCGGAGGCACAAGCCGAACTACGGGTTCGGTCGAACCCTACTTTTGCTTAATCAATATCTTTGATGTTTAGTATGCATTAAATATGTACAAATATCAAATATTAAGTTTAGAACCCTGTCACTAACACTAGAAGTCGTCGTTCTAAAATTAAGAACCCATGAGGTTGAAATCCTGGTTCCGCCTCTGAATCCATGTAGTGGATGGTAAAGCTTTCATCTTTTAAGTGTATCTTAGACCATAGATAAGCTAACTAGCAGTTCATCGCCACCATTAGTTGCTTATATATTTAGCTTTTCAGTTCATTACTACTACAACAAAAGGAAAATGATTTGGCAACACTTTCAACCATAGCAAGAAAAGGATCGAAAGCTACTGAAGAAAACAAAAATGACAGCCCGCTACACAAGGCATCCCGCGTTCACGCATGGTCGGGGAAAGGGCTGCAACCCAAGGGGTATGATGTAGACAGCATACCCTGCATCAGTGGCGACTTCCACGGCTCGAAACCGTGACCTATAGGTCACAACGAGACAACTTTAGTGTTGCTCCAAAGCTACCCTTCTACTGAATTGCAACTAAAAAAATACAATTGTGCAACAATTTTAACTGTAATAAGAAAAGGGTCGAGCCAGATATAAAATGGTCGAAAGCTAATGATATGCAACTAAGGTACCATAGTTTGGTGACAATTTCATCAAGAAAAAGGGTCAAGCCATATATCAATAATAAATTGAAGGGGAGCCTTGGCGCAAGTAACGGTAAAATTGCTGTCACGTGACCGGGAGTTCACGAATTAGAGCCGTGTAAAAAGCCTCTCGCACAAAAATGCAGAGGGCGTATAATAGACATTTTTGTTCCGGGCGTTCCGGCCCTTTCCAGACCCTTGGTGCCCATATATGAATAAATGGTCAAATTAAAGATACATAACTGAAAAGCACAATTCCAAACCTGGGTTTTTATTGTTGTTGGAATCACCATTTTGCTGAGAGTCTTTTCCTGAACAGCAAGGTTTGAGACCCTTTTGGGTTGTTGGACGACAAGACCATAAACCGTGAGAAGAAATGTTTCTGTACGAAAGTCGAATATCCATTGGTATATCTGCTGCTTTGATCAAGAATTTGTCTATAACCACAACCACTACCACAAGTTTTTTCTCCTGGGACTGTAAGTAAAGAAAATATACGTGGTGCATATATAGAGAGGGTCAAATATTTGGACTTCTCACCTGCTCAGCTAACAACATGAACTCGTTTTATTACACGTTTAGTTGAGATAAAATTTACGAGATCATAGTATTATTTTTATTCCTATGAAAGGATGAAATAACAATGCGAGGTTAACTAATTTTGAAATAATTAATATAACTTGCTTCCCGATCAAACGGCATGTACAGTGTAAATAATATTTCATACCATCATTAAATTGACTAAGTTCTCATTTTACTTTTTGAATTACCATATCATAAGAAGAGCTATATGTTGTTGTACGTTAATTAATTTTTAATAATACTTTTAAAATAAAATTCTAATAATTAGGAACTAAGTGTATAAAAGTTACAAGAAATTTTAAATTTTATAATTTAATATATTTGCTAAAAAAAGTTGTTTGATATTTCAAATAGTAATAGTGTCGTATAAAGTAAAGCAAGTAAAATAATCTATAGTCATGTAATTATTGTTATATTAAGGTTTTAGTCCTTGTGTTATTTAACTAAGCATATTTGATATTTTAACTAAACTAATTATGTTATTTTAGATGTTATAGCTTATAGGCAATACGAATTAGTTGTACTAAATATGAGTCATGTTTGTACGTATATTTTAGATCTTTAGTCTTGGCAGAGATTTATATATAATAAAGAATATATAAAAAAATTAGTACTAAAAATTTACTATAATATTGGGATTACCCTAAGCTTAAATGGAGCATAAAAACTATGGTCTATGGGAAAATCTTTGGCCAAGAGCATAGACAAGGGAAGTTACACCGTATACCCGCTTTAAAGAATTCTTAACACATTATATTTCAATTATAAAATTATATGTAGTACACATCAATTAATTAACTCATATACCTTATTAGTTAAAAGACAATAACTACCTAATAAATATGTCCCTTAAATTAAAGGAAGCTATATACACAAAGCAAATCTACTCAAAATCTTATTCCATCCGTTTCAAACTTGGATCAAAATTAAAGAATAAAAAGGTTTGTCCATTAAATAATTTTTTTTAACTATGGGAACCTTTGTCATTATAGAAGTTTATCTTCCTCTATACAATAAAAAAATAATACAGTAAACTAATCATTGAATACTATTAAAGAATGTTAATATTCCAAGTAAAATAATGTATACACAATAAATACAAATAAAAGTGTTTGATTTGAATATAGTATTTCAAATTAGAATATTGTGGTATGTTTGGTTTGAATACTATATTCCAAATTAGAATATTATGGTGTATTTGATTTGAATACTATATTCCCAATTAGAATATTGCGATATGTTTGATTTTGAATATTGTATTTTTCATTAGAATATTATAGTATGTTGGTTTGAATACAATATTCTTCATTAATCAATTGTAATTTGGTATGTTGGGTTTGGATATTGTATCGCACACTAAAATATTTTGGTATATTTGGTTTGAATATTGTATTCCAGATTAGAATAGTGTGACATGTTTGATTTGAATATTGTGGTGTATTGGTTTGAATAATATATCTGTAGTTTAAATATTGTATTCCAAATTATAATATTTTTACCTTGTTTTAACTTTTCTTTTGATTATATAGATGTAAGAGAAAAACAAAAAAGATGAAACACTTCATCTAACAAATAAATGGTAAAGAGGTATTGTCTTGTACAAAACAAATGCTCCATTTTTATGTTTTTTCCTACTAACATTAATGCCATCGTCCTCGAGCTTTAGAATTTTGAGATCATAATATCGCAAATCTAACATTATCATCCGCCGATTCATGGATTGCATGTGGAGTTTCTTCCAATAATTTCACTTCTCCCAGTTAAATTTCAATGGGAAAAGAAACATTATCGCCTTTTCCGAGTAGTTGTTCAGTGCTATGGATTTAAAGCCAATTTCTCTTCTTCACTTTTTGATTGCTAATTGCTTGAGAGAAAAATCTTGAAAGAAGGGATTGTGAAAAACTCAGTAAGTAAGGAGGAACTTGAGCGGAAAACCTTGAAAGAAGTGATTATGTGGGTATACGGTCGTTTCCCCCGTTTCTTGGGTATACGATGCTTAATAGAATATTGAGAACGATACAATGTTTTATCCCAATTAAATGTTGATTGCAGATATTCTTAAAGAATTTGGGGAATAATCTAATCCCTTAAAATATGGGTTTTGTTTAATGGCATATAACGATATTAAAGATTTAAGAAGTAATACAGTTGTATAAAGTAGGCATAACATGTAAAATAAATATTTTAAAAGTATATGGAGTTAAGTGGCGTTTTTAATGGGTAGACCACGTAGATTATCTTCAGAACACTCAATGTTAGGCTGTTATTTAGGAATTAACCAATATTTATTTTGTCCTAAAATTTGAACTGAAAAACTTAACTTCAACATAATTATGGATATTTGTAGGGATCTTTACAAAATAGCCGACCATTTTAATTGTTTACTTTTCCTAGTCAAATACATAGATTATACATCGATTATACATAATTATACACATACAATACATAAATCATGCATATATTAGACCTCCACCGGTTATTTTTTATTTGAGTTATTGGGTGAGCGGCTATTTGAATTAATTCTTCATATTGTATCCCGAAAAATTGAACTGAAAAACTAGAATCCAGGACAATGGCTAACTCCTAAAGAGTATCTTTAGAGTGGCACTTGGTATCATTTCTACTAAAATTTTATGTTGGTGAATAAAGGGAGCATTTGCATCTATACCCGTTTTTGGGGTCACGTTTTAACTTATACCCGCTTTGCAAAAAGAATTGCAAGCGTACCCACTTTTCGCATTAACTTCAGGCATACGGACCTGAAGTAGCAAAGGCAAGGCTTAAAGTTGTTTGTAATTGCTGAACTTAAACATTCTATTGACTAAAGTTTTGTTCCCAAAAACCAAGCATGTTTTAGCTGAAGTTTTGTCCTGGATTCATTAGTTTTATCATAAAGCTTTTCAAAAACTTCAGCAGAAGCTGCTGAAGTTATTTATTTCATTTGTAAAAACTTCAGCACTAAATAAGCTGAAGTTTTGTCCTGGATTCATTAGTTTTATCATAAAGCTTTTCAAAAACTTCAGCAGAAGCTGCTGAAGTTATTTATTTCATTTGTAAAAACTTCAGCACTAAATAAGCTGAAGTTTTGTCCTGGATTTATTAATTTTGTCATAAAGCTTTTTCAAAAATTTCAGCAGAAGAGACTGAAGTTATTTAGTTCATTTGTAAAAATTTCAGTACTAAATAAGCTGAAGTTTTGCTCAGGTAACAAGAAGAAGGAGGCGCATGAAATTGTAAAAATTAGGATATAGGCTATAAAGACATTAGAAGTTCTGGACCATTTCCCTTGTTCCGTAAACTATTTGACGAGGTTACATTTTTACAATCTGGTAATTTATACCCAATGAGTAAAAGGTGCCTCTCTACTATAAGCTAAAAGAAAATTCTCATTGCCTTTTCCTTGATAATAAATTTTATTTCTCTAACCATATTTTCTAGACTTGAAGGTCGTTGAAAATTAAGGGATTTTGGCACAATATAGCCGTCCCTCAAAATATTTGCCATTAGAAGTATATATTTTCGTATATATATAACGTATATTTTTTATATTTGGCTAACGACTGTAATTATTTTTGGCCGATTGGTCAAATGTGTTAAGTTTTAAAGGGAAAATTCTGAGCTTAAGCCCAACAAGTCTTTAGGCTTAGAATACACATCATTCAGGCTTGACCCATTTACTATATCTCTGCTTGTCGATGCTATATGTTCACATTTCAGAACGAAACCCTAGTTTTCACTCTTCTCTTCTACCCAAAAACCCTAGCAGTAGCAGCTTCTCATCCAATGGCTACCGCTGCAGCCATCCCCACCACCACCGTTCAAGCCCTAGAAAATGACATGGCTACTGACGGCGCCGTCCCTCTCCCCGCCGTCATGAAAGCTCCGATCCGTCCCGACGTTGTTACATACGTCCACTCGAACATTTCCAAAAACGCCCGTCAACCTTATGCCGTATCAAAAAAAGCTGGCCACCAGACCTCAGCCGAGTCATGGGGTACCGGACGTGCTGTGTCACGTATTCCCCGTGTTCCCGGAGGTGGTACCCACCGCGCTGGTCAAGCTGCTTTCGGTAACATGTGTCGTGGTGGTCGAATGTTTGCTCCAACGAAGATCTGGCGCCGATGGCACCGTAAGATCCCCGTGAACCAAAAACGATACGCCGTTGCTTCAGCTATCGCCGCTTCTTCAGTTCCATCACTTGTCCTTGCACGTGGTCATCGTATCGAGACCGTCCCCGAGCTTCCTCTCGTTGTTTCTGATTCGATCGAAGGGATTGAAAAGACTAACAACGCTATCAAGGCGTTGAAGCAAGTCGGCGCTTATCCCGATGCTGAAAAGGCTAAGGACAGTCACGCTATTCGTCCAGGAAAGGGAAAAATGCGTAACCGTCGCTACATTTCTCGAAAGGGCCCACTGATTGTGTACGGAACCGAAGGTGCTAAGCTAGTCAAGGCGTTTAGGAACATTCCCGGCGTTGAAATTTGCCATGTGGATCGGTTGAATTTACTCAAGCTCGCTCCAGGTGGTCACTTAGGAAGGTTTGTTATCTGGACTAAATCGGCTTATGAGAAATTAGATTCGATTTATGGATCGTTCGATAAGCCTTCAGAGAAAAAGAAGGGGTATTTATTGCCAAGGCCCAAAATGGTGAATGCTGATTTAGCTAGGATTATTAACTCTGATGAGGTCCAGTCTGTTGTGAGGCCTATTAAGAAGGATGTTAACAAGAGGGCTACATTGAAGAAGAATCCACTGAAGAATTTGAATGTGTTGCTGAAGCTCAATCCTTATGCTAAGACTGCCAGGAGGATGTCACTTTTGGCTGAGGCCCAACGAGTTAAGGCCAAGAAGGAGAAGCTCGACAAGAAGAGGCATCAAGTTACAAAGGTATAATCTTTAGAATTTTGGGGTAGTCTTATTACTTGCAAATGCTTATATTTCAGTGGTGATTGACTAATTGTTTTGTGAATATTTGCTCATAGAAGAATCATATTAAATTAAGTGTAGTTTCTTTTTGAAGGTTAAGTATAGTTTCAGTATTGGTAAAAGAAAGTCAATGCAAATATTTGCTCATAGATTCATGTTAAACAAAATGGCCGTTGAAGAATTAGTTGCAGATATTTGCTCATAGAATCATTTTAAAGTTAATGGAGTATTAGTTTAGTGGTGTATAGTGATTAAAGATTTTGATGACAGATATTTGCTCATTGAATCTTGAATGAAGTAAATTCTAGATTAATTTACTAAATAATATTAAAAATTAGGTAAACTTGGTTTCTGCTTTGGTATTATTCTATTTCTGCTCTTTGCTGTGCGATTACGTTTTCTGAATCTATTAGTACTGCAGGATTATTTGCTGCATACTTTTTGTTACCAATGCACAGCTGTATCAAATAGACCTTTGTTATTGCACCTTCTATACCTTATTACTGATTTGATTGTTTGATTGATGTTATTACTCTTGGTCTTATTGAGTTTACTCTGAAGCAACTACTTTTAGCACTACTTTCGAAAATTAAAGCAGATGTGTACTCACTACTGTAGAAGTGATAAGTGTACTCTTCTATCTTTTGGCTAAGATCAACTGGCAAGTGTAGGAACAGTTTGAGGTCTGAACTCTGAAGTGTTAGGAATCTAGGTATTTGTAATATTTCTTTGTGAGTTTGGTTCAGTATAGATATGGTTGTTTGTTCTTTGTGATAAGAAAGGGATATTTTGGTAGGAAGGACGTGGGTTTACGACTATATCTACTCATTTATTTTGAAGTTGTAGATGAAAGTGTCTTGTATTTCCTTTGAAAAGTTCCTGATATCTGATTTACATTTCCGTAAAATAGGCTGAGTGATAAGATTAAGGACTTGAGACTATCTACTTGTTTATTTTGCGGTCGTTGATGGAATTGTCTTCTATTTCATTGGAAAAGTCCTCTTCTTGTTTACTTTCCTGTAAGAATAAGTTTAATATAAGAGAGGAGGTGCCTCTTACAATGATTGACAAATTCCGCTTCAATGTAGTTGTCTCCTGTTTTATTTCGTCTCTACAGCACATTTGTTAAGCTGTACATGAATTTTTTGAGCTGCATCATGTGTGCGTGCTCCACTGCTCTTCTGATTCCATTTTTCCGTTGCAGGAGGAGGCATCTGCTATTAAATCTGCAAGCCATTCGTGGTACAAGACAATGATCTCAGATTCCGACTATGCAGAGTTCGACAATTTCTCAAAGTGGCTTGGAGTTTCTCAGTGAAGAGTCTTTCCCATGTTAGAAAGTTTTTTGTTTACTTGTTGGTTTAGTCTGTTCTTTTGTTCTACTTTGGAGGTCCAAGACATGAAAGAGATGAAGTGGGTGGAAAATTACAGGCTACATGCCTGGATTTTCCCTGCCCACATTTTGAGTTAACTTTTTAGCTGGAGTATAAATTTAAAAGGTACGAACTTAAGGATTTTATGGAGTAGTTTGTTTTTGTTGGATGGTTTTCGAATATTGCATGTGTGAGTTTGACCTGGTACTTGTATTCCTTTTGTTGCATGGATGCATATAGAATTGATAGTTCCATTTTACGATGGCTAATGTGTCCATAAGCTCTATTTATGAGAATTTCATTTAGTAATGACGATTTTTAGTGGCTTCAATCTAAAATTAGTAGTATTTAACAACAAATTATCCCTACTTTCTGCAGTAATGCTAAAAGACAAATTTAACATTATCAAGGAATTCATTCCATGACCTGCTAAATTCTCCGAGTTAAATTATCAACTAGGGTGTATTATAGTAATCTATTATGGAGAAGATAAACTTGGATGATCTCTTCTTATTGAGCTGAGGCAACATAATTATGTTAGCTAACCGTGAAACTGCTACCACCTATTACGTGCTAAATGTGATAACCCTCCCGTGTTTAAGGCATTGTTTTAAAAGGCGTATTCAGGGCGAGCCCTGAGGCGATGCGTTTGAGGTGCGTTTTTAGTGAGGCGTAAGCCTTAGAGTTTTTTCAAATTAAAATAAAATTTATTGAATAATTCCTTCATGTTATAAATAGAATTCTATTTAAGGTGAATGTCTATATTTTAGAGAGATCTTATGGATTTTACTCGGTGGATAAGTCACTTTTTCCCTATAAATAGAGGAATTTTATTCCATGTAAATCATCCCAAAATTCAATAAGAATTCCCATCTCTCTGCAATATTATTCTTGTTCTTTTATTGTTTCATAACATGTTATCAACACGAGATTCTGATCAATTGAGTAGAAGCTTTGGGATTGAGCATAATGATTGTCAATTCTCCATGAACTTTCTTCATGATTAAATTCTGGATTTAAGGTAACTATTTTACTTTATTTTTCTCTTTCAAATTTTTGAAATTTTATAATTTGATTTTAAATGCAAGCAAAGACAATAAACTTTGATTATAACTCCTATAGAGTTTGCAAGAAATTATAATCACCAAAGTGGTAATATTTCTATGCTTGCCATGATCAAATTCATGTATGATTAAGAAGTGGAAACTCGTCCCATTGAATTTGCTTCATTCTCATTTCTCTTAAGAGAACGTGATAGCAATATATGATAAGTCTGAAAGAAGACAAAATTATTACTGTGAAGGTATCAATGGATGTGGACGTCGCAATACGAAATTATAATCGTCATCATTGTGATAATGAGAATAATAAGAATTCTCAAAATAATCTTTCACTCTATGAAAGTAATATTTGTCATCGATTTGACATGAGATTTTGTAAAGCACATATAGATGACTATGATCCATTCATGATGTGAATGTGGCAACATCTGATTTATGAATACATATTCATTCTTAGAAGAATATGAATATGCTAGTGGTAGTGAATATACCACACTCACCTCTAAAAGGAGGTTTGAGATGAAATTAAAAAAAAATAATGTCATTATTATGGCATGAATGGTCATTGATCACGTACCTATGATTATGCCAAATATTTTGGCGATGTGATTATTAAAAGACAACGGTAATGCAAGAAATAGAACTTGCATATAATTTCAACTGTGACCATAATGGTATAACTTTCTCCTTAAAAGTTTATCACCATATAGATGTTGATGGATATGTGGTAGTACAAAATTAATTGAGAGCTCTGGAAGAGCTAATTATTACTATTTTGGAAAAATACAATTGACTATCATGTCAATTTATTGTGTTGTAGTAAGTCTCAAAGAAACTTATTGAGTTTCTAAAGTATTCGCGAAAGCAGTTGGTTATATCGAAAATATAAATAAAGGAAAGATTAAATATCTTCTATTACTATAACTTGTAGCGGGGTAATATGTATGTTAAAGTTACCCGCTTTATTCTCCAATTTGTACTACACAAATGAAAGAATACCACAATAAAGTGGATGTTTATTGATATAAAAATCCATATCATAATAAATTTGGAGTTTATTGATAATTGCACACGTCATGGTATAAACCTGAACTTTATCAATATTAATAATTTATCCAGTTGACACCAGCAATTTAGCCATATCAATTTAAGAAGATCTAAACTCGTCGACCATGAACTGACTATGAAACTAGTGACCTGGTAATGGAGTTTTCGGCTTGTTGCTTGAGGTTGTTGCAGGTATTATGAGTTATGGCTGACATCTTCTTAAAGGAGATGCAAGAGGGAGGAAATGAGGAGGCGTTGTCACCATAGGGGCTCCAAATGGGGAAGAAGGGCTTGGATATCTTTTTCTTTTCATTTAATTATTAGATTAACAAAAATAAGGGGACAAATAAGATTTATACACGTGTGCTTACATAGGGACTTGGACAGATAATGCATTGGTTTGACGCACGGATTTTTTATGTTAAACACACGCGTGCCATCTGGCAAAAATAGTGTGTATTAGGTACAATTTTAAAAGATTGCATGTATAATATGATTATGTCCTCAGAAAATATGTAACGGGGATTTAGGTCATAGGCTAGGTGGGTGCTTATGTATTTCGCCCCTATTTTATCTATAGTTTTAAATTTCAGACAAATTGAACATGACATGTTGTAAACCGCATGAGTATAGGGGATAAAAACTCAACAATATAAAACTTGTTAGATTACTTTGCGTTAGCAAAAAATTCTTTATCAGCTCACCTTCTTTTTGTTTCCCACCGATATTCACTCTTAGTATTGAAGTTCCGATAATATTTTTTACTAGGACTTTTTTCATTCCAAGGCTCGAAATTGAGACTTGAAAATAAAGATGAGAAGTTTATCCGTCCCACCACAATCCTCTAATTATAACCTTCTCATGATAATGCAGGTTATATATCTCTTTTCAATTTTGAAAAGTGATGCAACTTTTGAGGATATCGGTCCTGAAGGCCCATTTTTAAATGTAATGAGGTTAGTGAAGATCCAAAAAACAAATTTTCTAATGAGATCTTTACACAAGTAGCGGTTCGATATTCACAGTTTACTTTTCCTAACCAGTATACATAGATTGTACACTGATTATTAACGATTATATATATAATATACATATGGATTATACATATACTATATAACCGTTGATTATTTTTAGCTTAAGCGATTGAATGAACGACTATTTAGGTTAAGTCTTCTTCTCTTCTTCTAATTAACATTTATGGGTCCAATAAGTTGGTGATCCATGAAATTTATAATTAAAATAAATTGATCAAACAAAATTTCTCAAATATTAGAGAAAAATGTTTTAGTTTCTGGAAAAAACCTGAAAAACTCCTTTCTCGTTTTTTCAAATTTTCTAGAAATTTAAACACCCCTCTCTAGAAATGTTAGCTTTGAAGTTTGTTAGTGTAACTTTTTTCACACTTCCAATTTGAATGTCACTAAACGAGAGACAATTACTCAAATGATCACTCAACTATCTCAAATTATTTTCTAAAGTCACTTTACTTTCGTTTGTAATTTTTTTTTCCTTTAAATTTAAATTTTATCACTCCTTCCCTCCCCTCCCTTCTCTCTCTCCCTGCGCTCAACAACAGTCACCTGCCAGCCCCAGGTAAGCAGCAGTCCGGCGACCAACAGGTTTTCCGACGACCCCCCACTCCACGCTGGCCACTTCCACAGCAACTGGTAAGTCTTTCTCCCTCTTTGCCTCCTCCCTGTCGCTCAACCCCCCTCCCCCCTTTTAAATGTTTCTCAGCTACCTGCCCCTCTCCCCCTCCCCTTCTCTTACCCCCCTTAACCCCACCTCCTACCGACGACCTGTAGCCCCCTGTCCCCCCTCTTCTTTCTCTTTCTTTCTCCCTCTCAGGTAGCCCCCCTCCCCTCTTTTTTTTTCCTGTCCAGGAAGCCTCCCCCCC
>ML288887.1:76032-97880 GCA_005239495.1 Nicotiana undulata
CCCCCCCAAAAAAAATCCTCTTGAACCTTCCCCCGCTTCACAAACCCTAGCCCCCAACCCAAGTCTTCTCTGAATCTAGCTCATCCATGGATTCTTAACATGATTTACTTACCTTTTTCGGATTATACCGTTATTACTTGTGTAAATATGGTGCTACTTAGTACTTGCCCATTTTTGTCAAGTATCAGTCTTTGAACCAAAGCAGATCAACCTTATTCTCCAAGATTTGGACGATATTTCGTCCTTATACGTTCATAACAAGGCTATGAGGTTCAGATTCACCAAGATCTTTGGCCAATTTGTGATCCTAGTCAAACTAGGGTTTACCAGATTTCTTCTGCTGATCCGATTCTAAATTGAGTCTTTAACTGTATATTTAATTGCAATCCTATTTGTTTTGAACTATCGCTTAGTTGTGACATTTTATGAGCAGCCTAAGTCAAGTCTAGAACCACCAAAAGTAGAGGTCCAATGCCTCTTGGACCATAGGTATGGGACATGTAGTCCACGCATAAGACACGATTTAGAATTAAGTAGTGCGCTTTAGGTAATAACTTAAAGATAGTAATCGGGTAGCAGGAGATGATAGTCTGTGCCCGCTGAATAATACGAGTAAAACCCCATCTTGAGGGAGTTACAAGTTATTATTTATGTTGCACGGGGTGATCCTTTAGGCTAAAAAACACAGGACCCCCCATCTTATTCCCTTTTCTTTTTTACTTTTGAATCAAGTGTTTGTATTTATTCAAAGTTTTTTGATAATAAAATGTCCCAAACTTTTGCTTTCCTCTGTCTTTGTTTATATGACTAATTCATATAATTCAAGTTTGGCCGGGACCCACAATTGTGGACCTCGAAGAGTGCCTAACACCTTCTCTTCGAGGTAATTTCTAGCCCTTACCCGATTTTTGGTGATGCGAACTAGTCAAACCTGAGTCATATGCAAATAGGTGCCCTAACACACCTTAAACCATTAGGTGTCTACTCTCCTCTTTTAATACTTCCTTAAAAGAGTTGTCATATGTCGAAACCCTATTTCGCGAGAAAAATGGTGCAACACGTCCCTTCTTCTGGAGGATCGTAATATTGCTCCGATTCTTTGTGAGAAAAGTCGACGGGCTCCGTTTCACTCTAAACCACCTTCTAAGGTTATATAGACCCCAGATCTACCGAGGCGGGTTGATAACACTCCAAAGCCTGGCCACCAAGGTTTTCATCTCCAGCATAGATGGGGACAAAGACTGGGGTTGGATGGGTCGATTCGTCCGAGTGAGGACCTCGGACCTAATTCCGGCTGAAAACATGCCTTTCCCGAGAGATGGAACATGAAACGTAAGTTCAGTTGATCAGTTTTGCATGTTAATTTTATTTCTTCACTCCCTCTTATCAATAATATTTTTCGGCATAGCTGCTTCATGGATGCGGGACGCGGTTCCCCATCTCGAGCAATGGGTCAAGAGTCTGGCCTCGACCTCAACGTATGTTGAGCGCACATGGCGCGATTTTTCGAAAGGCTGGTGGGAAGCCAAATACCATGGTAAGCCTTTATTATGTGTATAATGATTCAATTAAAACATTCCTCCAAACATACTCAATTTCATCTTCTGCAGGTCTCGAAAAAGATGCAGTCATGAGACCCCATCTAGTGAAGAAGAAATCCCGCTCCCCGTCCCGAATCCGACTAAGGAGAGCAAGAGAAAAAGGCCATAGATCTTCGAGGGACCAGAGCCTAAGAAGATAGTGGCTCGTAAGCCCAAAAAGAACATCATACCCTTGTATATTGAGTCAATTCAACTCCTAAGGGAGGATGAGGAAGAGTACGAAGAGAACGAAGACTATTCTGGACTGGTGGCCCGAGTAAATATAGACACCGAGGCTCAGAAGGCCGTCAAGCTGGCATGCGTCAAAAATGTTCTTCCCCGAGATAATGGGGTCTCAGGAGGAGAATTGGGTGAAGTCCCCGAGATGGGAAAGGCCAAAGGTGCCTCACCTCAAGGTGAAAAGGCGGTGGAATCGGCTGTAGAGGCCGGCCTCGAGGCTCCGCGAAATGAAGAGAATGCCCCAAAAGACACACCCGGGGAAATAGTAATCAGAGACCCCGTAACGTCCTTCATTTTCCGAGGGGTTGATTCAGGAGGTTCGGGCCATGAAGAATCCTTATGCAAAAAGAGCCCACGGAGAGGAGGATCCCTTCCGTGGTTATTTTGCCGGGGTAGAGGATGCCGTTGGCTTGACTGAATTTGAGATACCGAGGAAGGACTCGGGCAAAACATCTTTGAGTTTCAGATTGAGAAGTCAATTTTCGGTCCCCAGCATTTGCCATGGGATCAAATGAACTATCGTCATCTCGATCCCGGAGGACACACGAGTTTTTTCCGCCCCCATCGGTGCCACGACCCAAACTCCAATTCAGGCCGTGATGGCGCCCAACGCCAGAGTCAGGCAAGCCAAAACTAGTTTGCTACGAAATTGCTTAAATTAAAGAGATGTTCAAATACTTATCCAGTTTTAATTTAAGAAGTCCTTTAATAAAAAAAAGAGGAAGTGAGGCAAATTGATTTAAAGTAACTCAAAAATCGTTTGCCAGCATAAACAGAGTAGCAAAATACTAGCGAGTCAACTACGTGTGCCAAGACCTAGTGTCACAAGTCCACGGGCAACCAGTGGAATATATACAAAGCTAGACAAAAATAGAAGTACTACTATCTGAAAAGAATAGACAGGAGTATCCCAAAAATGGTAGAAAACTCCACAGTGCTGCCGAGGAACGCCAAAAGGAGAAGCTCACCGTGTAGTCGGGTCCAGATAGTACCCTCATTGACGGACACCAGAATAGTGACCAGGTGCAACAGCCTCAGAACCTGTACAATTAAGTACAGAAGCGTAGCATGAGTACATATAAATAAATATGTACCCGGTGAGTATCCCGTCTAAACTCGAAGAAGTAGTGACGAGAGGTAGACGTATTACTCGCTAGGTCCATTAGCACTAGTATAATTAAATAAATGTAGACATGATTAACAGTCATGGAACTAAAATCTACCCGCAAGTGTAAAATAATAGTATCAATAAAAGTCCCAAGTCCCCTTCTACAAAGAACAATTTATTTGACGATAACAATAAGACTCCCAGTCAAATACATAGCACATAATATGCCAAAGCATACGGCCGAAGCGACGCGAAAATAAATGTGCACTGCCGAGGGTCGAGCAGCATGAACCATAGATGCATCCATTACCCCGCTCGTGAATCGATCATGCGACGCGATTGACATAAATATAGGGCTGCCCCGCTCGCGAATCATACATACGACACGAGTGCTCGTAGACATACACAGAATCATCAGGAACTTCAGGAATTTATCATGGATTACACTTGAAATCAGAGATTAAAACACTTAAACTTACACATAACTTCCTAATATCCTCATATCAATCTCAAAGATAATAAGCAACTAGAAACACATGTAAAGGTACAGGTAAGGCACATAAAGGCATGCTTGTGAAATCCTAAATTCTACCCGACATAACATAGTAGTAAATGGCCAAATCCCGTATTAAATATGATCACTGCCTTCAGTGATCTCGCACCTGCGAGCCAATGGTCGCACCTGCGTAAGTGGCCTAGGAGGCCTGGGGCCGCACCTGCGGAGGATGTGCCGCACCAGCGGGTCTGCGCCTACGGAAAGAGGTCCGCACCTGCGGTTTGGACCAGCTCCCCTAGGGGTCGCACCTGCGGAGCCTTGACCGTATGGGCGGTCTCGCACCTGCGACCTAGGCAACCGCACCTGTGGTCACACCAGATCTGGTGCACCGGCAGTTGAAGCTGCTGGTTTTTGGCTCTGTTTGGTGTCCGGGAGGCACCTGGGCCCACCCGAGCCCCTGTGCAATTATACCAACAAGTCCTAAATCATATTACGGACTCACTCGAGCCTTCGGTACACCCAAAACAACGCTAAAACTCAAAATCACCCTTCAAAACCCCTAAAATCAAACTTAAGAATTTCTAAGTTCTTGAATTCAGTTTCAATGCGCCGAACCGGCCTATACTACTCGGAATGACACCAAATTTTGCAACCAAGTCACAAATGACATAGCGGAACTATTCCCGGACTCGAAACTCCGTTCGGACCTCGATAACACAAAGACACGTCCTAAACCAAATTATGAACTTAAGGAAACTCTATTTCGCTATTTGGCGTCGAAACACCCCTGGGTCATCTAAAACCCATTCCGGACATACGTACAAGTCCGAAATCATCGTACGAAGCTACTGGAATTGTCGAAACTCGATTCCGAGGTCGTTTACTCAAAATGTTCACCAAAGTCAAACTTGGCCTTAAAAGCCAACCTTAAGGAATTAAGTGTTCCTATACCATCCTAAACACTTCCGAATCCTGAACTGCCCATCCCCGCAAGTCACAAATCACGATAAGCCTCTACGAAAAATCTTATTTAGGGGAACAGGGTCCGAATACGCGAAACGACCTATCGGGTCGTTACATTCTCCACCTCTTAAACATACGTTCGTCCTCGAACGGGTCTAGGATCATACCTGAAGTGCTTAATAAGTGTGGATATCTGCTCCGCATGTCCTCCTTGGACTCCCAAGTCGCCTCCTCGACTGGTTGGCCCCGCCACTGGACCTTCACGGCAGAAACTCTCTTAGATCTCAGCTGACGGTCCTGTCTATCAATAATAGCAATTGGCTCCTCCTCGTAGCCCAATCTCTCATCCAACTGAATGGTACTGAAATCGACAATATGAGAGAAGTCGACGTGATATCTCCGGAGCATGGATATATGGAATACCGGATGGACTCCTGATAAGCTGGGAGGTAAGGCAAGCACATAAGCAACCTCTCCAACTCGCCTCAATACCTCGAAAGGACCTATGAACCTCGGGCTCAACTTTCCCTTCAACCCGAATCTCAGTATACCCTTCATCGGCGAAACCTTCAGCAAAACCTTGTCTCTCTCCATGAATTACACATCACGTGCCCTCTAATCCACGTAACTCTTATGTCTAGACTGTGCGGTGCGAATCCTCTCCTGAATCAACTTCACCTTCTCCAAGGCATCTCTCACTAGGTCCGTACCATATAACTTAGCCTCACTAGGCTTAAACCACCCAATAGGGGAACGACATCGCCGACCATATAAAGCCTCAAATGGAGCTATCTCGATGCTGGACTGATAACTATTATTGTAAGCGAACTCGGCCAAAGGCAAGAACTGGTCCCAATGGCCTCCAAAGTCAATCACACATGCCCTGAGCATGTCTTCCAATATATGAACTGTACGCTCCGACTGACCATCAGCCTGTGGATGAAATGCTGTGTTGAGGTCTATCCGAGTGCCCATCTCTCTGTGCAATGCTCTCCAAAAGTGCGAGGTGAACTGAGGACCTCGGTCTGATATAATGAACACCGGTACACCGTGCAACCGGACTATATCCCGAATGTAGATATGAGCTAACCTCTCAGAAGTATAAGTAGTAGCCACAAGAATGAAATGCGCCGATTTGGTCAATCTATCCACATTGACCCAAACCGCGTCAACCTTACGCAAAGTCCGAGGCAACCCAACTACGAAATCCATAGCAATGCGCTCCCACTTCCACTTAGGAATGGGCATGTGCTGGAGTAGGCCTCCTGGCCTATAGTGCTCATACTTAACCTGCTGGAAATTAAGACACCTAGCCACATACTCCACGATATCCTTCTTCATACGCCTCCACAATATCATAGTTGTGTTATTTCTCTTATTGCCTAATTCCCTTTCTTCTATATGTGTAGGCCTCTGTGCTTCATCATGAAGCATTTTCTAGGTCTCGATCAAAACTTAGCCGATATGAGGACGATATCTAAGGGCTCACTGAGGAGAAGAATACCCTTAAACTTCTCAGTAAGCAGAAAGAAGAAGAAATCAAGGGCCTCCGAGCTGAGCTAGTCGCGGCTCAAAAAGAACAAAGAGATCTGACCGAGCAGGGAATAAAAATCCTAGAATCACATGGCATCGGTTCGACGGTGATGGCTAACAATTCGATCTCACAGTTACAGTAGAAGATCGAGATAATCGAGCAGCTCCGTCGAAAGGTAGATGCGGTGAAGGCGGAAACCATAACATGCAAGCAAAATATGGACCACCTTGCCTTAGAGAAGGAAGCTGCTCGAGCTCAGTTGTCCTCGGCCGAAAACCAAGTCCAGAGTGTGAAAGAGAAGAACTTGGCACAATTCAAGAAAATTGAGGAGCTTCAGGCCCGGTTTGTCTCGGAACTAGCAACGGCCAAATCTGAGGCCGAGATGGCCAAGGCTGATGCTGATGCAATCGTGGACGTCTATCGGTCCGACGCCGAAGCTGCTCAAGCTCGAGCAAAGAAAGTTGGAGATTCTACTCAAGTTCGAGAATATTGGGTCGCTGAGTATGCCAAGTGCCAATCTCGAAGGGAGACCCTCGAGGAAATCCATGATCGTGGCTTCGATCTCACTGCCGAGATAAAAAATGCTAAAGAGCTCGAAGCCGACACCAAGGAACTGGCCTCTTATGATGATGATGATGTCGGGAGTGTGAGAGGGTCCAATAGCAGAGGGGACCCCTATGGTGAAGATGAAGCTCCCGGAGAAGATTAGGCACTTAGGATTTTTCCCTTTGAATTTTTGTATTGAACCTTGATCGGGACGTGTTGCCCTTGTAACTAAATATATAAATATATACAAAGATCCTTTCTTTATCCTTTCTGCCTTGTATTTACTTCATTTTTGTTTCATTTATGCCTAACGGAATTGTATCCTTAGGTTCGAGGCTTAGGCAAATTTGGCCGAAATCGAACTAGTGTCGAGTGAGTGCTTGCTCGAACACAAAGTAATAACCTTTAGGTTTTAATTGAGTGAGGATGACCCTTAAAACTCAAAACAAAAGATGGCCCTTAGGCCTATGTGACCTTTGTAAAAAGAGTGGCTTTTTCCCTTTTTCGGCTAGAAAAGTTTTTGTTAGTTATACAAAATTTGTTGTGCCTTAACATAAAATAAGAAATTGTTCGAGAGTACGAACAATTTTGTACCCATTAGGTTTTTCGAGGCAGGATATTATCGAATCCCCTTGTAATGTTTGTAATGGCTTACCGCAAAATAAGGAACTCATTAGAATTTTAGAGGCTTGATATTATCAAATCCCCTTGTAATTTTGCCGAGGGTAGCCTTTTTTAACCGGTTGTGAGAATATTCGAAGGCCTGTTTTATTACAGAATTTGGACGTCTCCGAACCGTGTCAATTCGGCCGTAGCCTTTTTAGTTTGGGACTTTCCTCTTGGGCTTGTTTTCCCATTTCACTTCGAGCTTTCCCAAAGTATCAGTCCCTGAGTGGGATGGCTGTGGCCTGTAAAAATCGAGGGTTGCCTTTAAGGTCTTATATTCTCAAAGTTTTGATAATTCGACCTCGTCTATTTTTCGGACAGCAACCCCCGAGTGTGGGGTTAGTTGTTCGAACTTCAGTTATCATTGACCCTTAATCTTGTTCTCGTAATAGATTGAGAATACGAAATTGCAAAGTAAATTTTCTAAGACATGAGATATTTAGCAAGGAAAAATACTTCTTATAATAAATGATAATACGTGTGTACATGTTTGATGTCAGAGCTCAAGTAACCTACACGGGCACAATTCATTCGATCGTTTGGCCCTTACAAAATTTACCTATCGAGACCCTGCTGTCACGAAGTAATTTCCTTGCAACAAAAGTTGACATCCGAGGGTGGTGCCCCCCCAGTATTCGAGGTTAATTGTAAAGAAGCCTCGAAAATTGTTGAATTGCTCTAAGTTAGCATGAACAATGGTTTCCTCGTTAACAACCTCGCCGGAAAACCCCATATGGGAAAAAACCGGTGTAAAGGAAAAAGAGTACAGCACGTACTTTCAGACCTAAGGACTTCGTGTTGAAGAATCCATCGATGTCTTCGATCGACACCTGCAATTGGTTAATTTAAAATACAAATGAAAATAGAAAAGGTCGTATCTCAACAGTAATATCATTTGAGGAGTGATACGTTCCAATTGTTTGGTAATTGCTCGCCATCCATCGTGCCGAGTTTGAAGGACCCTTTTCTGATGATGTCGAGGACTTAATATGGTCCCTCCTAATTTGGACCCAATTTTCCTTCATTCGAATTTCTAGTGTTGAGCGTGACTTTTCTTAGCACCAAGTCCCTTATTTTGAAGTGTCGAAGATTGGCTCTTTGGTACTAGTACCTTTTGATTCACTATTTTTGTGCGGATAATTAAACGAGGGCGGCCTCGCGTCTTTCGTCCAACATTTCTAGGCTTGTATTCATGGCCTCGTGATTCGGTTATTCTATTGTATACCGAAACCTGAGGCTAGGTTCCCCAACCTCGACCGGGATAAGCGCTTCTACACTATCTACTAAAGAGAGCGGTGTAGCCCCCGTACTGGATTACTACATCAAACGGTATTCCCAAAGGACCCCGGGAAATATCTCTCTCCATTTCCCCTTAGCGTCAGTCAGTCTCTTCTTAACATTTTGAATAATAGTCTTGTTGGTGGATTCGGCTTGTCCATTTTCACTGGGATGATATTCTGTTGATAGAATCCTTTTAATCATGTGATCCTCGACAAATTTAGTCACTTTGCTGCCGATGAACTGCTTTTCATTATCGCACACAATCTCGGCAGACATCCCGAATCAACATATAATGTGATCCCAAATGAAGTCTATGAATTCTTTTCTCTGACTTTCTCGAAAGCCTGCGCTTCAACTCACTTAGAAAAGTAATCAGTCGTAAATCAAATAAACTGAGCTTTACCTGGGCCGATGGGAGAGGGCCGACGATGTCCATTCCCCATTTCATGAACGGCCATGGGGATAAGACCGAGTGGAGCTTCTCTCCGGGATGGTGGATCATTGGCGCATACCTTTGACATTTGTCGCACTTTCGAATGAGCTCTTTGGTATCAGTTTCCATATCGACGCAGTAGTACCTTGCTCTAATGACTTTGTGAACCAGTAGGCACCAGAATGATTCTCACAAGTGCCTTCGTAAATTTCCTGTGATACATAATCGGTGTCTCCTGATCCCAAACATATCGCCAATGGTCCATCGAACATCCTCCTAAATAGCTTTCCATCCTCGGCCAAAGTGAACCGTGATACTTTTGTGCATAGAGTTCTCGACTCCTTTGGATCTAACGGGAGCTTCCCGTTCTTTAGATATTCGATGTACTTTTTTCTCCAATCCCAGGTTAGACTTGTACAGTTTATTTTGGCGTGGCCTTCTTCGATTACTTATCTCGAAAGTTGTACGACAGTCCCCGAGTTAAGTTCTTAATTTTTGATCGATGACACCAAGTTTGCAACGGCATCGACCTCGTCGTTCTGTTCCCGAGGTACGTGTTGTAAGGCACACTCTTTAAATCGATGTAGAGTGAGTTGTAGCTTGTCCAAGTATCTCTGCATTCGATCTTCTCAGACTTCAAAGATTCTGTTGACTTGGTTTACCACAAGTAGGGAATCACTATTGGCCTTGATGACCTCTACTTATAAGCTTTTAACCAGCTTGAGACCTGCAATCGTGGCCTCATACTCAGCCTCATTGTTAGTTAACTTTGAAGTTTTGATAGATTGTCTAATTATATTGACCAGGTGCGGCTTCAAAATGATGCCCAGTCGAGACCCTTTCACGTTCGAAGTGCGTCTGTAAAGAGGGTCCATACCCCCGATGATAGTACCCAATTTTAATAATAGTTCATTTTCAACCTCGGGTACGAGGGCTGGTGTGAAGTCGACCACGAAGTCTGCCAAGATTTGGGACTTGATGGTCGTTCGGGGTTGATATTCGATAATCATACCCGCCGATCTCGACGGACTATTTGGCCAGTCAACCCGAGAGTTCGGGTTTTTGCACAATATTTCAAAGGGGATAAGTAGTTACAACACAAATTGGGTGACATTCGAAGTACAATTTTAATTTTTTAGAGGCTCTTATTAAAGCAAGCACTAATTTTTCTAAATGTGGGTATCGAGTGTCGGTCTTACCTAAGGTCCGACTAACATAGTAAATAGGGAATTGCGTTCCTTGCTTTTCTCAGACTAGGACCCCGCTTACCGCTATTTCTAAAATTTCCAAGTAAACGTAGAGCTACTCGTCCGCCTTCATAGTGTGAAGTAGTGGCGGTCTCAATAAGTATCGCTTCAGCTCCTCTAAGGCCTGTTGGCATTCCGGAGTCCATGCAAAGTTATTCTTCTTCCTGTGCAGTGAGAAGAACTGGCGACTTCTATCTGAGGACCTCGAAATGAATCGACCTAGGGAGGCTATGTTCCATGTTAACCGTTGTACGGACTTGACATTATCCACGACCGTGAGATCTTCGATGGCTTTAATTTTATCGGGGTTGATCTCGATTCCCCGATTTGATACCATGAAGCCGAGGAACTTGCCCGAACCGACCCCGAACGCAGACTTCTCCAAGTTGAGCTTCATGTTGTACTTTCTTAATATATCGAAGGTCTCCATCAAATGTTTCAAATGGTCCTTTGCTCGCAGGTACTTAACTAACGTGTCATCAATGTAAACTTCCATTCATTTTCCTATTTGTTCTTTGAACATTCGATTTATTAGGAGTTGATAAGTTGCACCAATATTTTTTAGGTCGAATAGGTGACGTACTTTGTGATAAGCGATGTCTTTTGTTGATCCTCTGGGTTCATTTTTATTTGATTGTACCCGGAGTAGGCATCGAGAAAATCGAGAATCTCGTGGCTGGCCGTGGCATCGATCATTCGATCAATTTTTCGGCAAAGGGAAAGAATCCTTAGAGCATGCTTTGTTTAAGTCCTTATAGTCTACGCACATTATAAGTTTATTTCCCTTATTAAGGACTACCACTACATTTTCTAACCATTCAGGATATTTTACTTCCCGAATGGACCCTATTTTCAGAATTTTTGTTACCTCGTCCTTGATGAATGCATGTTTAACCTCAGACTGAGGACTTCTCTTTTGCTTTACTGGACGGAACTTCGGGTCCAAGCTTAGTGGATGTGTAGTAATTTCTGGTGGGATCCCTGTCATATCAAGATGGGACCAAGCGAAACAATCCATGTTATATAAAATGAATTGAATAAGTTTTTTTCTGAGCTTGGGAGTCAACTCCGTGCCCAGGTATTTCGTTCGGGCATGTCCTCGATCAGTAAGACTTGTTCCAGCTCTTTGACTGTCAATTTGGTGGCGACAGAATCGACGAGAATTGTGAAGGATCGAGGGATCCAATATTCATCGTCCTCGTCTGCTTCTTGCATCTCCGACTGAGTTGAGGCTGGTGCCTGTGGTTGCTATTTGGCCTCCTGCTTTCCTTTGTTGATGAGAGCGCCGATACTGGTATCACTTCATCAACCGCAAACATTTCTTTTGCGGCATGTTATTCCCTATACACCGTTTTTACTCCCTCCGGTGTTGGGAATTTAAGAACTTGGCGAAGAGTTGAAGGGACCGCCCTTATGTTATGAATTCAGAGTCTTTCGAGCAGGGCGTTGTATCTCATATCACCCTCGATCATATGGAACTTTGTTTCTTGAACGGTACCGACTACGTTTACTGGCAAGATAATTTCACCCTTGATAGTTTCACTCGCCATGTTGAAGACGCTAAGAACCTAAGCCGCAGGCACAATCTAATCTTGTAGGCCGAGTTGCTCCACGACCCTCGATCGAATAATGTTGGACGAGCTTCCTGGATCAATCAAAACACGTTTAACTTGAATTTTATTCATAAGGATAGATATTACCAATGCATCATTTTGCGGTTTTGACATCCCCTATACTTTCTCCACATTGAAAGACTAGGTCCCTTCTGGCACATATTCCCGAGTTCGCTTTTCCTTGGTGATCGAGACCTTAGTGTGTTTGAATACGAGTCCTTGTGGAATATCGACCTCACCGATGATCATGTGAATCACACGTTGTGGTTCTTCCTATTCGTATCCTTGTCTCTGAAGTAGTTCTTAGCTCGGTCGCTCAAGAATTCCCGAAGGTGGACCTCGTTAAACAGACGGACTACCTCCTACCTTAGCTGTCTGAAGTCCTCCGTTCTATGACCATGAGTACCATGGTATTTGTATATTTGATTTGGGTACCTCCGTTCCTGATCGGTCTGTAGGGGTCGAGGCCTTATGGTATCTTTGATCCACCCAATTGCCGATACAATAGCTGATGCATCGACGCTGAAGTTGTATTCTTATAGTCGGGGTGCTTCTGTGGGCTCGATGTGTTTATTGAAACCACTCTTACTCATGATCCCTCGAGATATATGTCCTTGATCGTTCCTTCAACCACTTCAAACGGGGTTGCACAAAGGGTCGTTGTTCCTATGATCTCTACCGTATGGTTGATACCGATCTCTGTTCGATCGGGGTTCTTTGTCTATGCCCCTTTAAATTCTGTCGACGGGCATGTTTAGATAAACAGAGCCGGAAGGAGCTCCCAATTGATCATCCTCGACCTTAATTTTTGATTTGTACCGATTATGTACATCGGCTCAGGTCACAGCTGGATACTCAATTGAATTTTTCTTTAGCTGTCGTGAGGCCACCAAACTTCGTACGTTCAAACCTTGAGTAAAATATTAGACGGCCCAATCATCTGCGATCGGGGGTAGGTCCATACGTTCCATCTGGAATCGAGATACGATTTATCTTAACATTTCATTGTCTTTCTGTTTCACTTAGAAGAGGCCTAACTTCTTAGTCTCGATCTTTATTGCTCCGGTGTGTGCTTTGGCGAAGGAATTTGCGAGCATGGAGAAGGAATCAATGGAACTGGGCGGAAAGTTGTGGTACCATATCATCTCTCCTTTTGATAAAGTCTCTCCGAACTTTTTTAATAAAATGGACTCAATCTCGTCATCCTCTAAATCGTTCCCCTTCATTGCACATGTGTAATAAGTGACATGTTCATTAGGGTCGGTAGTCCTATGATACTTGAGAATTTCTGGCATGCAGAATTTCTTCGTGATGGGCTTAGAAGCCGCAATTGGGGGGGGGGGGGGGGGTTTTGGGGGGAGGCTTTGGCATGAAATTCTTCAAATCTAAACCTTTCAGAATTGGTGGTGCCCCCGGAATTTGATCAACTCAGGAGTTGTACGTTTCTACCTTTTTGTCATTTTCCTCAATCTTCTTTTCCCCCGACTCGATCCGTTTTGTGAGTTCTTCGAGCATTTTCATAATGGAGGGGTCAGTCCCCCATTCATTTTCGTTTGGCCTCTTCGGTACTGGTTTGGCCTTGTGAACAACTTCTATTGAGGGTTGGGGTTCGACCCCACTCGGTGGACGATTCTAATTTTGTAGTTATGCTATAGTAGCTTGTTGAACCTATAGCATTTCAAATATTAGTTGAAGGATGACTCTTCCGCTTTCGCCGCCCTGTGTACTCGAGCGCCTGATCGAACTTCCATACGTACGCTGTTCTCGGGATCAACGCCCAAATTCGTATTTAGGGTGACATGAGAACTAACGTAGACGAGATTTGAAATTGGTACCCGCTCGAGGCCATCCTGAGGCACTTTGATCCCTGGGTGGCTATATTGTCGTTTTCTCCATTAAAATTAAGGCCGTCGTCGGTGTGTGTGGGTATTGTTTGTGAGTTCGATATGTTGATCCTGAAATCAAAAACACTTAAGGATACATGATTTCACTTAGTACCAATTGATAAATACGATGATTAACGATAGAATTAACAGTAAAGCAAACCAGTATTGAAATGCAATTCAGCCTTCGAGCTAGATAACCCTCGAACTGGCTAGGAATAGAGTTACGAAATATGAAATAAGTTGATGAACAAGAAAGTATAAGAGAGAAAAAGTATTATATTGCTTTGATATGCGAGAATGAGATGGTTACAAATGATTAGACCCCCATTTATATAGTAGAGGAACTCCACCTATGGTACAATCCTAATTACATAAGGAAATCTCATGATTAGCTAAATAACCCTTCTTGATTTGATCCGTTCTGAGATTTTCGTGATGAGCTTTGACCGGTCACGGATATCTCGGCTTTCCGTTACTATGCTATCGTTGGTCTCGCTCGATGTCTATCATGTTTGGTCTCGATCATCACCGGTCTCGATCTCAACTGATATTTCGAATCCCGAGCTCGGTACCTTATCCTCATGTCTTGGCCTGATATAATACGGGGCCAGTTCTCGATCCATCATCCCGGTCTCGGTCAATCAACAAAATCAGATGAGCCCTATTTTAACCGTATACAATCACACATATGTAAAAAGGCATAGGTTTAATGAGGAATAAACCTTGTGAAAATCCAATGAAATTGTCAATCGAAAGAGAAAAAACAAAAGGTTAGACAAGAATATCATTCCACTTTTGGGGCTAGTGTAGTTCTATCTAGCTTCATACGGCAATTATTATTATTTTTATTACAAAAAAAAGGCTTAATTAACAAACTTTAAGAAATAGAGTTTTGAAACAACTTTTTTCTATCCTGGAATCATTTCGTATGATTTCTCGCTTTGAACTCTTAAACCTGCAAATAATTAATAAATGCTCTTATTCTTAAAACAAGACATGAAACATATTCGGATTTGTGCAGTATAAAATCCATTAAATAAGAATTGTTCTATTTATTTGTTTTCATTTTTAAAACTCGAACTCGAATTTTTTATTAAAAATGAAAATATTATATCTATTCTACTACAACCCTTGGTGGTCGACAGTCTAAGTTGAAATTTCCTCAAAATATCTACCCATGTATTTTTATTTAAAACTTTGTGTCATAATCTATAATTAAATACCCCATGGCTAGCCTAATTTGGAAGGTGCATATAATATAGACGATACAAACAACCTTAACTAGGTATCCCATGAAATACACAATTTGAGGAAAATACCGAAGATTAGACGACAATCTCATTTCTCTTTTAGATCAAGTAAAATTCTATATCTGGCTTCATACGGCAATTAATTTATTTTTTATTACAACAAAGTTCATTCATATTTGGTATTTAATTGCCCTAAGTTGAGATAACATAGGATTAATAATAAAAAGACAATTTTCTTCGTACACAGTAGCCGCCAAATCGGAAGAGAGAAATTCTTTTCCACATCGTAAATATATCATCAAGAGGAAAAAGGAAACAAGAACACACCGATTAAATGATTATTTACGCCAGCTGAGCATTACTAATATACCTTATACAATACTGTTCTTATACACTTTATTAAATGATCCCGAAAAGATTATTTGGCAATAATGTTACTAGTAGCAAGTAATTGACTAAACTATTCTTATCTCTTCCTTAGATGAATAATTAGTAATAACGTCTTAGTTTCCTAAAGCAATATTGTATACGGTAGAAATCGGGGCTACTCGATTTTACTATTTGATAGAGACTGGTGTTGGTATCCAATGTTTCCCTCATATTTTCAAAGGTATATATATACTTTCAAAATAGTGCATATGCATCATCATTGGATTTACAAACACACACACACAAGTATTTTTCATAATTTATCATAATTTTTAAAGGCTTTAAATCAATTTATTTCTGCATTTTATTATATAGATATCCAATAATTACCCTCCAAATTATTTTTATGATGATTTAATCATCTAAACTTATCATTTGTACCAATGTGAGGTCTTAAGTATTTTAAGTGCATTTTCTATAATTACATTTGCATTTTTAAGGCTAAATTGCACATTGTTTTTGCAATAATAGCCCATAGGCATATATAATACATTATTAATGCAGAAAATGACTTTATATTTTAATAATGTTAAGTAATTACTTTAATAATTTTCATGAACGAATGAATTTTTTTAATTTACTTATTACTTTTATAAATTATTTATTTGTTAAAATTGGGTATTTAAAATCTGGCCTTGAATTCATCCTAATTTCGAATCTAAACTACCCCAGCCCCAGCCCAATATACCTGAGCCCAAACCAAATAACCCTCCAGCCCAAACCAAATAACCTCTGAGATCAACGACCCCTATTATTCCTACCCTTTTAATTAATCAAGCCCTATCCTAACCCGAACCATTCCCCTTTACCCGTCGCCTTCGAATGCTCTCAAACCCTAACCGTCTCCCCCTAATTTTTCTCTCCTAATTCCACAGACATGAGATTACCTAGTTGTTTCTTGCCATATTCTATCTCCCCCTGGTACTCGAACCTTCTATATACCACTTGCCTAAACATGGCAACCGTATCTCTTCAACTTCGAACCAAAATTGGTTGTTCCTTGACCTTTTCTGTCTTTGTTCGTTCTTGCTCTTTTATGGTATGAATCTCTATGAATCCGTGTGTATCTTTGTGATTCTTACTTAATCTAAACTTAGGGTTTCAGATCTCTTGTAGATCTAACCAAATAGGGTTTGATTCTGTTATTTTGAGTGTTATCTCATCTATATGCATCATATTATGTGTAAATCTGTTCTTCTCTGCTGATTTTTTACTCACCCTAAAATTAGGATTCCAAATTCCTTTAAATCGAACCAAATCTGGTTCGATCCTTTGATTTTAAATAGTCCTGTCTATGTTCATCTTATTTTATGAGGCATGTGATTTTTACCTTTTATTTATTTTAGATTTCTATCAATTTGAGTACTTTACCTAAAATTAGGGTTTCAATTTTTTTTCCTTTTTCTTACTAATTTTGAGTGATTTCCTTTCTAGTGTTTGCCTAATGATTTTTATGTTTATTTTTTCGATTCCTACACTATATAAACCCCTCCTCATTCCCCTTTAATGGGCACTGGAATCATTAAGAAAACTAAGAAAAAAAACTAAAGCTTGGTTGCTCTTTGCTCTTTAACAATCTTGTTCTGCTACTTGGTTCCTGGCCGGCTGAGAGCCAAGGCCAGAAATTCTGGGTTCTTGCTATTTTGTTGTTATTCATAACACTATGTGATTCCTTTCCTTCTTGTTTTCATTTAACAGGTGAGTTACCAAACCTTTGTCATTTCATTTCGATTTACCTGCCACTTTGTTCAAATGTGTTACTTCAATTTTAGGCTTTGCTAATCTAAATGCCATTAATTTTATAGTTTGAGACATGTTTAGACCTGCTTTGAGTTGATTAATTTGATTCCTTTTAATTCTGCCTAGCCTATGTGTCCCTGATAGCCATTTCTTGAAGTTTAAGTTTGTTATTAGCCCTGTTCTTTGAACATGATCTCCTATCTCCTTCCATGGATTAGTTGACTAAGTATGAATGTATTCATTAAGTAAATAACAAGTCTGTTTCTGAATCTGCTATAACGTAGTCTGTTTGGATCCTGTTTTAATTATGTCTTGACTTCTCCAGTAATTGCCCTAATAAGTTCTCAGCATGTTATGGTCTATTTCCAATTGATATGATTCCTTCTTGTGACACTAGCTTTTTGCACTCGGCATGATCTGAACTCTCTTTTTCTTACTATAAATCTGTCTTGCAACTTGTCTTGTTAATATATGCATTATGCGATTGAGCTCATTTTCCGAAACTTGGGTTAAGTCTATCTATTACTTGTTTTTATATGTTCAATTTTATTTTGTCCTTCAATGGTGTCCCTTAACCTCTTTCTATTCCTTTACTATCTGGTCCCTTTGAGTTCTTACTCTTAGCTGGCTGAAAGCAAAGGCTACTTAGGTTCTGTCCTTTGACCTCCTTAGTGTGAGCACTGCTCAGGGTTCATTTGAGACCCTACTGAACTCCGACACACTAGGACTTGGTCCCTAGTCTATCCTCTGAATTATCTCTGTTAACCTCCCTAGTGTGACCACTGCCCTAGATTCTTAAAGCCCTTGGAAACTCTGACACACTAGGGTCTTGGTCCTACATGCTCAACTTTGTTTTATACCTACTGGGAGAATCAATTGATTTTTGGCTGCCCTTTATCGATGAAGATGTAATTTTTGGGCTATTATGAACCATGGGAATGAAGACCTAGCCTGGACGAGTGTATCTTTAGGCCTGCTATGAGCTGCCTATAGTTATTCTGCTTTGTAATTTATTCTATTCATTTTGGGTCTGTAATAATTCCTGTAATAACATTTTGGTTTTTTAGTAAAATTGGGAAAGAGAGTTTTATCTTACACTTGCATTGAAATGGGTTGAAATCCTGTCTATAGGTATTCTATTTTTCTCAAAATGTGATACTTTTCTCAAACACGTTCAGTTATTATAGAAATCTTGCCTATAAGTATCCTATTTTGCTCAAATGTGTGTTAGAAATCCTGTCTATAGGTTCTCTATTTGGTTCAAATATGTTCTGCTTTTACCTGTTAGAAACCATGCCTATAGGATATTGAATTATTAACATCTCAATGTGCGCATAGGATTCTGTTTACACGCGACTTAATCTACAAATTAGATGCCATGACTATAGGATCTAAAAATCAGCTTTAATTGTAGAAAACATGCGTATAGGGTCTAAAATTAGTCTTAGTTATTGCCTTACTCATCTCTTTAAGAGTTTTCAACACTGTGCTAATTATCATTATTAGAAATGATGCATATAGGACTCGATTAAACAGTTCTGAACATACGCCGTGATTACCGTTGTTAGTTACTGCGTGAATCACCTAAACATCATGCCTATAGATTTAGTCTCTTATGCTTATAATCAATAAGCAACTATGTAGGATTTAGAAATTGTATTAAGAGAAAAGGCTTTTACATATGAAACTGCTTGCTTATTAAAATCCAGAATCACATAGAGATCCTGCCTATAGGGTTCAACAATCTTAACTTATTAAAATTTGCAGCTGTCAATGTTAATTAGTTTGCAGGCATTTGTTTTCTAAGTGCGGACGCCAACTTGAGTGCTTATTTTCCTATACATGAAAGTCCAAATTATTTTGTATGTCACCTAGTTTTCTCATTTTTGAGAAACCTAACTTAAGTCTAGAACCACCCGAGATAGAGGTCCAAATACCTCCTTGACCATAGGCATGGGACGAGTAGTGCACGCATAGGGTACGATTTAGAATCAACTAGTGCGCTTTAGGTAAACAACTTAAAGATAGTAATCGGGTAGCAGGAGATGATAGTCTGTGCCCGCTGAATAATATGATTAACACCCCGCCTCGAGAGAGTTATAAAGTATTATTTATGTTGCACGTGGTGATCCTTTAGACTAATAAAACTTAGGACCCCCACCCCACATTTGTTTTAAAGTCAATCATTTTATTTATTTGCCCAATTTTGTCTCTTCTCTTTTGCTTAGACTAATTCATATAATTCGAGTTCGACCGGGACCCACCGTTATGGACATTGAGGAGTTCCTAACACCTTCTTCTCAAGGTAATTTGAGCCCTTACCCGATCTTTGGTGATGCAACTGGTTAAACCAGAGTTATCTGCAAATAGGTGCCTTAAAGCACCTTAAATCTATTATGTGGCGACTCTCTCTTTTAACACTCTTCCTTAAAAGAGTTGTCACGTGTCAAAACCCGATTTTGTGAGAAAAAAGGGGCGCGACAATTGGGACTTTGCATCGAAGAGCTGAGGCATTGAGTTCAATATCGAAGTCTCTTCCTAGATTGAGGTCGGTATAAATCAAAGCCAAGGGAGTTAGATTCCGAGTAACCTCACGGATGGCTTAATAATGGAAAAGCGATATATCCACGATTGGTCAAGGATCGTGGCACGAATCTCGGAACAGATCAAATCAGAAGCGGTTAATTAACTGATTATACGATTTCATTATGTAATTAGAGATATACCATAATTAGGATTCCTCTTCTATATAAAGAGGAGTTCCAATCATTTGTAAACATCATTATTCACTGAGACAAAAGCAATATAATTGTTTATTCTTACTTGTATTATTGTTCGTCACTCTATTCCACTTTTATTGTTCTTGCACTTATCAGTTCAAGGGTACCTTAGCTCGAGGCTGAAGCTCTGTTCGCACGCTGGTTTGATTTATTTCTAGCTTAATTCAGTCATTTACTTACGCAATTATCAATTGGTATTGGGTTAAATCACATATCCTTAAAACCACAATATAAGTTTAATTGTTATCCAAATTTTAGGGTAAACAGATGGCGCCCAATGTGGGGCTAAGGATATTAGTGATTATTCAATACTGATTCCGATAACACACACTACTTTACGCTTGTTCTTGTCAAGTATTTTTGTTTTGAGGTTAAAATATGTCAAACTCAAAAACAGCACCCACACATGGTGATAATGGCCTCGGATTTCACGGAGAAAACAACAATGTAGTTGCTCCAAGGATCAAGGTACCACAACCTGATCTCGAGAGAGCACCGATTGTCAATGCAGTCGACGTCAGCTCGCATATTTCTCTAAATGCGAATCTGGGCGCGGACCCCGAAGGGAGTGTATGCATAGAAGGCAGATCTGGTGGTCGAGGTACATAGGGCGGAGGAGATGCTACAAGCTTAACAAGCCGCTATTGATCAACTCCAAAATCAACATCGAACGCTTGGTGAGGTCGAATAGGAAGTCGCGCGCCGTACCGAGCCAGTACCAGAAAGATCAAATGTCAGTTAATCGGGGACTGATCCCGCAATAATGAAGATGCTCGAGGAGCTCACCAAACGAATTGAATCGGGAGAGAAGAAAATTTAGGCAAATGATAATAAAGTAGAAACGTACAACTCCTGGGTTGATCATATACCGGAGGCACCACCAATTTTTAAAAGGATTGATTCAAAGAAATTTTTACAGAAGCCATTCCTTCCAAGTGCTGCTCCGAAACCCACTCCCTAGAAATTTCATATTCCAGAAATACCTAAGTACAATGGGACCACGGATCCCAACGAACATTCACCTCCTATATATGCTCCACCAAAGGTAATGATTTGGAAGATGATGAGATCGAATCTGTTATATTGAAAAAGTTCGGAGAGACTCTATCAAAGAGCGCAATGATTTGGTACCATAATCTACCGCCAAATTCCTTTGACTCATTTGCCATGCTTGCAGATTCTTCCGTAAAAGCACATGCCGGTGCCATAAAGGTTGCGACGAGGAAATCAGACCTTTTCAAACTAAAACCGAAGGATAATGAAATGCTTAGGGAGTTCATGTCTCGATTTTGAATGGAACGCAGAGAGTTTCCACCGGTCACAAACGATTGGGATGTTCAAGCTTTCACTCAGGGGTTAAATGAATGAAGTTTGATAGCATCACGTCACTTGAAGCAAAACTTGATTGAATTTCCTGTGATAACCTGGGCCAATGTACATAATCGGTACCAATCGAAGATCAGAGTCGAGGATGACCAATTGGGAACTCCTTCCAGTTCCGTATATCCGATTAGGCCCACAGGCAGAAAATAGAGAGATATCGATAGGGAACCTCGGTCAAACAGAGGGCGATATCAACCATATATCGCAGATCGCAGAAACGGCGGTCCCGGACGCAATTCCACCCGAAACGATCAAAGAAGTGATTGAGGACAGAAATTTCGAGGGCTTATGGGAAAAAGTGGTTTTGATAAGCACGCCGATCCCATAGAGGCACCACGATTGTAGGAGTATAACTTCAATATCGACGCATCAGGTATTGTATCGGCAATTGGGAGAATCAAAGATACTAGGTGGACCAGACCCATACAGATTGATCCTTCCCAAAGAAATCCCAATTTGATGTGCAAGTATCACGACACACATGGCCACAGAACCAAGAATAGTAGGCAACTGAGAGAGGAGGTAGCCTGACTATTCTACGAGGGTCACCTTCGAGAGTTCTTAAGTGATTGATCCAAATAACATTTCAGAGAAAGGGACGCCAACAGGAAAAACCAACAGGAAGAGCCACAACATGTGATCCATATGATCGTCCGGGGGGGGGGGGGGGGGG
>ML288887.1:97979-143112 GCA_005239495.1 Nicotiana undulata
GGGGGGGGGGGGGGGGGGGGGAGGTCAATATTCCACAAGCGACTATATTCAAATGCACTAAAATATCAATTACTATGGAAAAACGGACCCGAGATTATGTGCCAGAAGGCACCGTATCATTCAACAATGAGGAAGCAGAATGATTTCTCAACCGCACAGTGACGCTCTGGTAAGTTC
This sequence comes from Nicotiana undulata, assembly GCA_005239495.1. Taxonomy (NCBI): domain Eukaryota; kingdom Viridiplantae; phylum Streptophyta; class Magnoliopsida; order Solanales; family Solanaceae; genus Nicotiana; species Nicotiana undulata. Next base: position 98,157 of record ML288887.1, read on the forward strand.
TATCTTTATGAATAAAATTCAAGTTAAGCGTGTTTTAATGGATCCGGGTAGCTTGGAAAATATCATCCGATCGAGGGTCGTGGAGCATCTCATCCTGCAAGATCGAATCGTATTCGCAGCTCGGATTCGGAATGGTTTCAACATGGACAGAGAAACAACTAAAGGAGAAATCATTTTACTGGTGAATGTGGCTGGAACTATTCAAGAAACCAAGTTACATGTAATCGAGGGAGACATGAGGTACAATGCTCTACTCGGGAGGACTTGGATTCATAGTATGAGGGCAGTACCTTCAACTCTCCACCAAATGATGAATTTCCCAACACCAGATGGGGTAAAAACAATATACGGGGAGCAAGATGATGCAAAATAAATATTCGCGGTCGATGAGGTAATACCGATATCAGCGCTTTCGATAGAAAAGGGACCGAAGTTCAAAGGAAAACAGGAGGCCAAATAGCAACCACAGTCACTAGCCCCAACTCAGTCGGAAAAATAGGGAGTGGAAGAGGAAGATGACGATTACTAGATCCCTCGATCCTTCATTATTCCCGAAGAGTCTAATGCGACCAAATTGACAGTCGAGGAGCTGGAGCAGGTCATACTGATCGAGTACCTGCCTGATCGAAAGGTATACCTGGGAACGGGGTTAACCCCCGAACTCAAGAAAAAACTCATTAAATTTCTTATTGATAATATGGATGTTTTGCTTGGTCCCACTTAGATATGACAACGATCCCACCAGAGATAACAACAAATCGATTGATCCTAGACCCGAAGTTCTGGCCAATAAAACAAAAGAGAAGGCCCCAGTCTGAGGTTAAATATGCATTCATCAAGGACGAGGTAACTAAACTTCTCAAAATAGGATCCATTCGGGAAGTAAAATATCCTGAATGGTTAGCAAACATAGTTGTAGTCCATAAAAAGGGAAACAAAACTAGGATGCGTGTAGATTAAAAAGATTTAAACAAGGCATGCCCCAAAGACTCTTTTCCTCTTCCCAACATCGATCGCATGATCGATGTCATGGCCGGTCACGAGATCCTTAGTTTTCTTGATGCCTACTCCGGGTACAATCAAATTCAAATGAACTCAGAGGATCAGGAAATGACTTCATTCATCACTAAGTATGGCACATATTGTTATAACGTAATTCCTTTTGGGCTAAAAAATACTGGTGCTACCTACCAACGCCTAGTAAGTAAAATATTCGAAAAACAAATAGGTAAGTCAATTGAGGTATATATTGACGATATGCTAGTTAAGTCCCTGCGTGCAGAGGACCATTTAACACATCAGTAGGAAACCTTCAACATAATGAAAAAATACAACATGAAGCGCAACCACGAGAAATGTGCCTTCGGGGTCGTTCGGGCAAGTTCCTCGGCTTTATGGTATTGAATCGGGAGATCGAGATCAACCCTGATAAAATCAAGGCAATCAAAGACATCACAGTCATGGACATTCTTAAGGCCGTGCAAAGGCTGACAGGACGGATAATCGCCTTAGGCCGATTCATTTCAAGGTCTTCAGGTCGAAGCCACGGGTTCTTCTCACTGCTAAAAAAGAAGAAGAACTTTTCTTGGACACTGGAATGTCAACAGGCGTTGGAAGAATTGAGCGGTACCTCTTGAGTCCACCATTACATCATACTCCAAAACCAGACGAGCAACTCTACCTATACTTAGCAGTCTCACAAGTCGCAGTAAGTAGTGTCCTAGTTTGAGAAGAGCAAGGTACGCAATTTCCTGTTTATTATGTCAGTAGAACTTCAGGCGAGGCCGAAACCTGGTACCCACACTTAGAAAAATTGACGCTTTCTCTAATAAACGCCTCTAGGAAACTAAATTGTATTTTTCAGTGTCACCCGATATGTGTGGTAACCACTTATGCTCTACGTAATGTTTTACATAAGCTTGAACTATCGGGTTGGTTGGCCAAATGGGCCATCGAACTCAGTGGGTACGATATCAAATATTAACCCTGAACGGCCATCAAGTATCAAATATTAGAAGATTTCATGGCTGACTTCACGCCAACCTTCTTACCCGAGGTCGAAAAAGAACTTTTGTTAAAATCATGTACATCGTCGGGGGTGTGGACCCTTTTTATAGACGGCGCTTCAAATGTGAAAGGGTCTGGGCTAGACAACGTTTTGAAGCCTCCCACGGGCAATACAATTAGGCAATATATCAAAACTTTTAAGTTGACTTACAATGCGGCCGAGTACGAGGCCATGATAACAGGTCTTGAACTAGCTAAAAGCTTCAGAGCGGAGGTCATCGAAGCCAAATACGAATCCCTACTGGTGCTAAACCAAGTCAACAGAACCTTCGAGGTTCGAGAGGTTCAGATGCGAACATACTTGAATAAATTTCAGGTAACATTACATCGGTTTAAATAATGGACCTTACATCACGTACCTTGAGAGAAAAATAGCGAGGTCGATGCCCTTGCAAATTTGGGGTCATCGGTCGGAGATGAAGAAATCAGCTCAGGGACTGTCATACAACTTTCAAAGTCAGTAATCGAAGAGGGCCATGCCAAAATAAACTCAACAAGCCTAACATGGGATTAGAGGAATAAATATATTGAGTATTTGAAAAGCGGAAAGCTCCCATAGGACCCTAAAGAATCAAAAACTCTAAGAACTAAAGTTGCTCGATTAACATTGGCTGAAGATGGAACATTATACAGAAGAATGTTCGATGGACCATTGGAAATATGCTTGGGACCAGGAGACACCGATTATGTCCTACGAGAAGTTCACGAGGGTACTTGTGGGAACCATTCTGGTGCCGAATCACTAGTTCACAAAATCATCAGAGCAGGATACTATTGGGCCAACATGGAAAAAGATACTAAAGAATTTGTTCGAAAATGCATTAAGTGTCAAAGATATGCACCGATGATCCCCCAACCTGAAGAGCAACTTCATTCAGTCATATTTCTATAGCCATTCATGAAATGGAGAATGGAGATCGTTGGCCCTCTACCATAGGCCCCAGGTAAAGCTAAATTCGTTTTATTTATGACTGACTATTTCTCTAAATGGGTGAAGCACATGCTTTCCAGAAAGGCAGAGAAAAAGAAGTCACAGACTTCATCTACGATCACATCATAGTCCGTTTCAGGATACCTACCGAAATCGTATACGACAATGGAAAATAATTCATCGGCAACAAAATAACAAAGTTTCTTGAAGATCACAAAATAAAAAGGATCTTATCGACACTGTATCATCCTAGTAGGAACAGATATGCCGAATCAACAAACAAGACCATCATTCAGAATCTGAAGAAAGATTGAACGACGTCAAGGGAAAATGGAGAGAAATTCTACCTGAAGTCCTTTCAGCATATCGAACAACATCAAAATCTAGTATGGGGGCAACACCGTTCTCCTTAGTATATGGCACCGAAGCCTTGATCCCTGTCGAAGTCGGGGAACCCAGTGCCACGTTTTGATACACAACGGAAGAGTCAAATCATGACGCTATGAATACGAGCCTCAAACTACTAGATGAAAATTAGGAAGCCACCATCGTTCGAATGACTGCACAAAAATAATGAATCGAAAGGTATTATAATCGGAGGATCAACCTTCTCCACCTCAGAATCAGGGACTTAGTTCTGAGAAAAGTCACCCTCGATATCGAGACCCTAACGAAGGAAAACTCGTTCCAAATTGGGAAGGATCGTACCAGGTCCTCGACATCGTCGGAAAGGTCCTACAAGCTTGGCACGATGAAAGGCGAACAACTACCAAATAATTGGAACATATCACTCTTAAAACGATATTATTCTTGAGGTACGACCTTCTCCTTTTTCATTTACATTTTACACTAACTTATTTCATGTGTTCGAGCGAAGGCATTGAATTTCTCTCTAAGAAGGAAGATATTGGATCTTAAAGCACGCGTTGCACTCTTTTTCACTTCGATCGGATTTTATCCCAAATGGGTTTTTCCGGTAAGGTATTTAACGAGGCAACCATTGTTCGTGCTAAATTAGAATATCCAAGGTTTCTTTACAATCAACCTTGAATACTGAGGGGGCACCACCCCCGGATGTTATGTTAAAAATACTTCATGTCAACAGGGTCTCGACAGGAAAATTTTGTAAAGGACCGAACGATCGAATGAACCGTGTCCGTGTAGATTACTTGAACCCTAGTGGCAAAACATGTGGGCATGAATGGACTATTGAAAGAAGTACTTTTCCTTACTAGATGTCTCGTGCCTTAATGAATTTTCCTTATGATTTTTTTTTTGAAAACTGGCTCAAGAGCCGAGTGCAACTAAATTTCGAACGATCAACCTCGTACTCGAAGACTGTCGTCAAAACATCAACATGTTCGAACTATTAAACTTCGAGACCATAAGACCTCAAAGAGGCAATCCTCGATTTTATAGGCCAAGGCCACCCTACTCGGAGACTAACACTTTGAAAAAGTTCAAAGTATTATTGGGAAATAATCCCAAGAGGCAAATCCCAAGGCTACGGCTGAACCAACGCGGCTCGGAGACGTCCGAATTCCGTAATGAAAATATACATGTATACCTTCAAAATAGTTCATGAGCATCATCAAGTATTTTTCCATAATTTTTAAAGGCTTTTAATCAATTTATTATTGCATTTTTATCTTATAAATAATCATTAATTGCATCACAAATACTCCCTCCGTTCCAATTTATGTGAACCTGTTTGACTAAGCACGGAGTTTAAGAAAAAATGAAGACTTTTGGAATTTGTGGTCCTAAACAAGTCAATAAGGGGGAAGAGTATTTGTGTGGTTATAAAAGCTTCTTATTAAGGGTAGAATTATAAGTTTACGCTAAATTATTTTCAAATTTAGAAAGGGGTCATTCTTTTTTAAACGGACCAAAAAGGAAATAAGTTCACATAAACTGGAATGGAGGGATTAATTTTTACGATGATTTATCATTTAATTTTCATCGTTTATATCCATATTAAGTTTTAAATATTTTTGATATATTTATTATAATCATATTTGCATCCTTAGGCTAAAATTGCATATTTTGCAATAATAGCACATATATTATTATAGTGTTAGGTAATTATTTTTAAGACATTTTCATGCACAAGTGATATTTTTATTTTATTAATTATTTTTTTATAAATTATTTATTTGTTAAATTGGGTATTTAAAATCTAGCCCCTTAAAAGCCCCCATTTCGACCTAACCCAACACCCCTTACCAGCCTAATACCCTTAGCCCAAGACCTGTTAGCCCAATCCCTATACCAGTCTAAAAATACCCGACCCAGGACCCCTTTGAATCAGGACCGTTGATTTCTAAAATCAACGGTCCACAACACATCTGCTTCTTTAAACCTATCCCACCCTAATCCCTAACTCATTTCACCCAAATCCGTTGTCCTTGAATTCTCTCAAACCTCCCCCTCTCCTCTATAAACCCTAGCGTCGCACCCAAATCCCTCCGATTCCAACTCCAAAATGGAATCAATCCATGATTCCTATGCCTTATTCGATCCCTTCTCCTTACTGGCTACCCATTTTTGGGTATTACCTAATTGGTTTCCCAATATGGCAATGGGATCTTGTAAGAATCGAACCAAAATTAGTTCAGATCCTTAACTTGATGATTTTTTTGTCTGTGTTCATCACTCGTTCTTTGTAAGTACGATTATTTTCGTATCTCTCACTGATTCGTACCTAACCCTAAGTTTAGGGTTTCCAGATCCTCTTTTGATTCGAACCAAAACTGGTTCAAACTTTAATTTTGAGTGTTATCCCATATATATTCGTCCTATTATGCATAAATCTGCCTATTTTTGTCAATTTCTTTTACTTACCCTAAACTAGGGTTTCAAACCCTAAATTTGGACTAAATCTGGTTCGATTAGGTGTTTCTTTTGAATAATATTTTGTCTATGTTCATCGCATGCAGTATATATTTGATTATCTTTATTTTCTGCCAATTTTATGAGGTTTACCTAAAAACTAAGGTTTGAAACCTTCCTTGTCTTTATTGATTTTCTGATTGATGCTCTTTCCTTTCTCGTATTTGATTAATAGTTTCCTTATTTCTGTTTCCTTTATTTTTCTTACCTTATTTTTCCCTAAAACTGATCGTTAATCGATTCATATGTGATTTTCCTTATTCTAAGTATTACTCGCCTGATTGCAAGCCATTATTCTCTGTTAATTTACTGAACTCTTTGGGTTTCTGTATTATTTGCCCTAAATCTAGATCTTAATTAATTTTATAATTATTTACTTTCCATGTTTATGTGTTTAGTTCCTACACTATTTAAACTCTTCTCCCCTCTCCCCTTGAGGCAGGAAAAAGAAGACTAAAAAAACTATCAATACTCTCACTGGAAAAAAAACACTTAGGTCTTAACTCTAGTTCTCTTTGCTCGTTTGTTTCTGGTCTTGGCCGGATGAAAGGCAAGGCCAATTGATTCTGGATTTAACTACTGTGGTATATTTTCTTGCTTTCCTGCCTAACTGGTAAGTCATTATCTCCTTTCCATTTTATTTTTCTATGTCTCCACAATCTGTGTTGTTCGACCAGCATGTTTGAACTTTATTTTGAGCATGCTTCTATGAGTTCATCTAGTCATATGATTGATACTGTTAATTAGTTATTTTGAATAATATGAATCCTCTTGAAGCTTAACTTAATGTTTAACTTGTCTCATGCATACTGTTTGATGATCCTGAACTTGTTCTGAACTTAGCATCCTTAGGATACTACTAATATGAAATTAGTTACTCAATCCCAGACTTTACAGATTTGTATTATTAATTAGTTCATGTGCCATGTCAACTTGTTTGCTAACATGGCTTGTATCCCTCTAGATTCATGTGATAACCTGACCGTTTGCCTAAATACTTTGTCTAAATATTTCTGTGAATAAATAAGGTTGTCCTAAAATTTCAGCATGCACACTTAGTGTAATTAGGTCTTTTCTGACTTAACCTATTTGAAACTGTGTACTTTGCCAACCTTGTTTGTTTTCTTAATGCAATTATGACTACATGTTCTGTGTTCTAAAATTCTATTATGATAGTCTTCTTCTGAGAAATCCAAACTGTTTTAAATCTGTCTCTACCTCATTTTATATGTTGTTACTCTTTTTAAAAACTCCCAATCTTAGTCTTTTAGGTTCTATCCTCAACCGCCCCAGTGTGAGCAATGCTCAGGCTCCATGTGAGACTCTTGTGAACTCTGACACACTGGGAACTGGTTCCTAATCTCTTTTGAATCATTTCTGAGTATGTGATTCTGGTGTGAGCATTTCCCTGGGTCCCTGAGGCCCTTGGAAACTTTGACACACTGGAAACCTGGTTTTATATGTGCTATGGGTGATTCACTCATTATTGGCTATGTTTTACCTATGAAATAAGCCTCGAGCTGGAAATGGTTTGAAGGCCTGGTTGGCCAAGTGTATTTGGGCCTAATGAAGACTCTCTATAGTTTATTCCAAACTATTATGTAATTCATTACTCTGGTCTGTAATAATTTTGTAACAAACAGATTCTGGGGTGCTTTAGTAAAAATGGGAAGGGTTCTTTATTTTCTTTGATAATTCGGGTAGAAATCCTGCCTATAGGATCTCATTTGTGTTGTGGATTCTGCTTATAAGTTTATGCTAAAATCGCATGAATTCTGTGTTTGCATTTTAGAGATCCTGCCTATAGAGATTTCGTTTGTGATGTTGATGCTACCTATTTTGTTAAAACTGTGCGAGTTCCATATCGTGTTTGCATTTTAGAAATCCTGCCATAGGATTAAAAATGAGAATCGTTAGAAATCATGACTATATGATATATTAATTTGTCCAATAAAGTGGGTTAGCAATCATGCCTATAGGACCAATATTTGACTTAACTGTTTTCTAGCAATGTGTCTAAAATTCTGCCCGTACGCTATTTAATTAGAAATCATGCCTATAAGATTAAGGTCAATTCAATGCTAGAAATCATGCATATAGGGTCAAAATCAGTTCAACATTAGATATCATGCCTATAGGATTAAAACCAGTTCAATAATGGATACCATGCCTATAAGATCAAAGCCAGTTCGAACTTAGATATCCTACTTATAGGATAACAACCATCACGCTCGTAGAAGTCATGCCTATAGGTTTCTACTAATTGGCTCTGAATATAATCGTCGTTGTCAATCACTTAGACAATATGCCTATAGGTAGGGGTGTCAATGGTTCGGTTCGGCCGGTTATGTTATAAAATTTGTACCATATAAATTTTTCGGATATTCTATTATGTATAACCAAAATTAGACTTTGCAAAACCGTCCCAATCATGTTGGTTTCACTTCGGTATCGATACGGTTTGGTTAATTTTCGGTATTGTTTTAAATGTCATGTAAAATTTACCAGTAAAAGTAGAATGCAATAATATACTTTCTTTTATAGGACTTAGCAAAACTCTCTAGACATTTTTACTGTTTAATGGGTAATGAATTAAAAAGCATGAAAGATGGCTAGAGTATAAATACACAACTATTTGACAACAACATAAAAGAAACCAAGTAAAAGCAAAGAAAATATAAATCACACGAGTGAAAAGATATTAACCAAGTTGGGACTCAAGAATAAAGTCTATATTAAATATTCAAAAAGATAAATCTGAATTATATGAAAGGAAACATATTCAATCCATTGTAGTTTGCTACTCATAATCGCTATGATACTTTGTGTCTTGCTAATAATACTTGAAATAACTTAGTTTAAGTATAAGTAGCATAATAGGTTTTAGGAATTAGTATTTTCAGTTTAATTACTTATTGGCTTGTAACAGTTTTCATAATCTCAAGGCCCAATGAAAAATTTAATGCTTTATTACTTTTAAACTTACTATATAAATATATTTTACACAGGTAAAATTTATTCGGTACGGTTCGATATTTTTTTCGATTTATTTTTATAAAATAAAAACCTACCCTAATTATCGGTACGGTTATAGATTTATATAAAAACCTACGGTTTCTTTAAAACAAACATAAAAATCGGTTCGGTGCGGTACGGTTCAGTCGGTTTAGTCGATTTTCAAATATCCATTGACACCCCTACCTATAGGACATAATAACAACTCTGGATGTGTAATTGTGATGCATTACTTCCTGAAGTGCCGAGATGTTATGCCAAATAAAATCTGTAGGCAAATATTAGGTCCTAACACTCGCATTAATAAGACTGCTTCTTTGTAATACTGCTCGCCTATTTCTCACATAGATATCCTGCCTATAGAACTTTAAGATAAATAAAGCATGTAAATCAATTGCGTGCATTTGTTGTTTATGTGTGGAGGTCAATATGAGCCCATATCTGCTTTTCTTATTTGAAAGTCCTAATTGTTTTGCTTGTCGCCTAGTCTTTTACATTTTTGAGCAACCTAGACTTAGTCTAGAACTATCCTAAAAGGATGTCCTAATACCTCCAGGGCCATAGGTAAGGGACGGGTAGTGCACGCATAGGAAACTGTCACGACCCGAATTTCCCTCCGAACGGTCTTGTGACAGCACCTAGTCTTTACGACTAGGTAAGCCTAAACATGCGGAAAGTAAAGCAATATAACAATAAAATAGAAAAGGAAGAAGATAAAATATATAACTCAGCCGCTTGGCATTTACATTTTTCACTTACCAAAACCCGGAACGTCACCATAATCACAAGCTTTGTACTACTGTAGCTCTATACAACTGAATAAGGAAAATGTATATAAGTCTTCTAAGTCAATACTAGAGTAGAGGGGGACTCGTGGGTTTTTGCGGACGCGGAAAAATTACCTCGCGGTCTCCCGATAGCTGCTGAAACACTCCTAGCCGAAGGGCTGTGTACTGCTCCCTGGATCTGCACATGGAAAAACAAGTGCAGGAAAGGTCATGAGTACACCACAATTGGTACCTAGTAAGTGCCAAGCCTAATCCCAGTCAGGTAGTGACGAGGTCAGGTTGAGGCTCTACTGGATGTTTATAGTAAAAACAGTTAAAAATCTAAGCAGAGATATGTAATGAGCTAAAGAAAAACAATAAAAACGGTAAACTATAAAGAATAGCAAAAGAGATCCCTTGGCTTAGCACAACATATATTTCAATAATGAATATGCACTGCAGTACAGGGGGAAAGCTCCCAGAATCTAGTCCGTAGTCCCAATTTAAATATGTGATGCAGTACAGAGGGAAAGCTCTCGGAATCTAGTCCGTAGTCTCAATTTAGATATGCTATACAATACATGGGAAAGCTCTCGGAATCTAGTGTGTAGTCCCAATTTAAATATGCAATGCAATCAATACCAGATATAGTGTATTTGAACAGTTTAGAAGAAAATCACATGAAAATACGGATAAAACTACCTAAACATGGTACAAATAGTAGCAATTAGGAGTAACTAAAGTAAAGCAGGTAGACATGTTCATTCCTAAGCTACACTACACAGTTAAGGCAGGAAGACAATGAAATATGAGTAAATGATTTACGTTATGAAAGGAAAAAGTGAAGTTTTAGCAACAATGACCCGTGTAAACACTCGTCACCTCACGTACACGGAGCCCATATAGAAAATACAGTATCAAAACAACCTAAGGGGAAGTCCCCAACACAGAGTTAGGCAAGCCACTTACCTCGAATTCGCTACTCAACCCATAATCACGCTCTTGCCACGAGTATCCGACTCCGGGTGGCCCAAATCTAATAAATGCGATTGCATAATGTAAATACCACTTTAAGGAATCAAAATAGCTAATTAATACGAAGGTAATACGCGAAATTAGGAAATTCGTCCAAAAAGTCCCCCGTGCCCACGTCTCGGAATCGGGTAAAATTATAATTTTCGGACACCCATTCACTCATGAGTCTAACCATATACGAATCTCGAAAATCGGAGGTCAAACACCCAATAAAAACTCAATAATTCGGTCTATGAAGTTCATCCCATTTTCCCATTTTCTACCCAAAATTTTCGGAATTAAAGGTTGGATTTGAGATTGGAACCATGGAATTCGATCTAAGATGGATAGAAATCAATTACCCAAGTTACCTAGGTGCAAAAGTCTTCAAAAATCGCCCCTCCCTATCTCTCAAATTCGAAAAATATGAAAATAGGCTTAAACCCTTGAATTGGGATTTTTAATATTCTGCCCAGGCATTGTTCTATGCTATCGCAGACATACTGTCGCGATCGCGAAGGCTTATCCTCCATGCGACTAATTTTTCTTCAATGCAAACGCGACACTGGGCCTGCGATCGCAGACCATTACGACTCAAAGCTACGCAATCGCGGTTGGCTTCATGCGACTGCGTGGAGCAAAATAACAAATCTTCCCCAGGTCTGAAATATCCTACGCAATCGCGATCCCTGGCATGCGATCGCGGAGAATAACTGACCAACACAATGCCCTCGCGGTTGAACTTGTGCGATCGCGAAGTACAATTTCCTAACCTCAACCTAACACTATGCCGTTTGGGCACCCGAAACACACCCGAGGCCCCCGGGACCTCAACCAAAACTACCAACCAAACCTAATACCTCATTCAAACTTGTTCGAGCCTTAAAAACACATCTCGTAACCTCAAAATCATGAATTATGCATAGATTCAAGCCTAAGAACATATGAAATTTCTAAAATCCACAATCGATGCCGAATCACGTCTAAACTCATCCGAATGGCCTCACATTTTGCACACAGGTCATAAATGACATTACGGGCCTGCTGCCACTTTAGGAGTTCCATTCCGAGCCCGATATCAAAATTTCACCTATCGGCCGAAATCGCCGAAATTTTAACTTTCGCCAATTCAAGCCCAAATCTACAACAGACCTCGAAAACACATTCCGAACCCAAAATCACCCAACGGAGCTAACAGAGTCGACAAAATTCCATTACGGACCCGTATTCACACAGTTCTAGCTACGGTCTAATTTCTAAAGTTAAATTCCACATTTATGGACTATACATCCAAAATCACCCCGAATTTCACCCCTCAACGTTCCGACAAGTTCTAATAGCTTAAATAGACATGGGAGAAGAAGTTATTAGGAATCGGGGTGCTCACTCTCAAAACAACCGACCGAGTCGTTATATTCTCCCCCTCTTAAGAAAATCGTTCGTCCTCGAACGAGTATAGAAACATAGTTGAAGCTGTGAAAAGATGAGGGTACTGAATCCGCATATCTTGATTGGCGTCCCAAGTCGCCTCCTCGACCAGATGACCCCTTCACTGAACCTTGACTGAGGCAATATTATTCGATCGAGCTTTCTGACTTGCCTGTCCAATATAGCTACAAGCTCCTCAACATATGATAAATCCTTGTCTAACTGGACTGAGCTAAAATACAAAACATGAGTTGGATCACCGTGATACTTCCGGAGCATAGAAACATGGAATATCGGATGAACTCCTGTCAGGTTGGGATGTAGGTATAACTTATAAGCAACCTCCTCAACCCGCTGTAGTACCTCAAAAGGGCCAATGAACCTCATACTCAGCTTACCCTTCTTCCCGAATCTCATGACGCCCTTCATAGGCGATACCCGAAGCAAAACCCGATCACCAGCCATAAATGCCAAGTCACGAACCTTCCAGTCCGCGTAACTCTTCTGCCTGGACTGAGTTGTGCGAAGTCTCTTCTGAATCACCTTCACCTTGCCCAGGGCATCCTGAACCAAGTCTGTACCCAACAATCGGGCCTCGCCCGACTCAAACTATCTCACTGGAGACTTGCACCGCCTGCCATACAAAGCCTCATATGGCGCCATCTGAATGTTGGACTGGTAGCTGTTATTATAAGCAAACTCTGCAAGAGGCAAGTATCGATCCCATGAACCTCCAAAATCCATCACACAGGCACGGAGCATATCCTCGAGAATCTAAATCGTGCGCTCGGACTGCCTGTCCATCTAAGGGTGAAAGGATGTACTCAACTCCACCCTGGTGCCTAACTCTTGTTGAACGACTCTCCAGAACCGTGAAGTGAATTGTGTAACTCTGTCTGAAATGATAGATACTGGAATACCGTGGAGGCGAACAATCTCCCTAATATAAATCTCAGCCAACCTCTCGTATGAATATGTAGTCAACACTGGAATGAAATGGGCTGATTTCGTTAGTCGATCCACAATCACCCAAATAACATCATACTTCCTCAAAGTCCGAGGAAGTACAACCATAAAATCCAAGGTGATCCTCTCCCACTTCCACTATGGAAGCTCAATCTGCTGAAGTAACCCTCCCGGTCTCTGATGCTCACATTTGACTTGCTGACAGTTGAGACACTTGGCTACAAACTCCATTATATCCTTCTTCATCCTTCGCCACCAATAGTGTTGTCTCAGATACTGGTACATCTTCGCGGTACCCGAATGGATGGAATACCGCCAGCTGTGGGACTCCTCAAGAATCAACTCCCGAAGCCCATCTACATTGGGCACACAAATACGGCCCTGTATCCTCTTCACACCATCATCACATATGGTCACATCCCTGGAATCACCTCGTTGGACTCTATCCTGAAGAACCAGAAGGTGGGGGTCATCATACTGGCGCTCTCTGATGCGGTTATAAAGAGAAGATCGAGAAACCACACCAGCTAATACCCTGACAGGCTCAGAAATATTCAACCTCACAAACTGACTGGCTAAGGACTGAACATTGAAGGCTAGAGGCCTCTCAGCTGCATGAAGATATGCCAAACTTCCCAAACTCTCCGCCCCGCGACTCAAAGCGTCGGCCACCACATTGGCCTTCCCCGGGTGGTATAGTATAGTGATGTCATAATCCTTGAGTAACTCCAACCACCTACACTGGTGCAAATTGAGGTCCTTCTGCCTGAATATGTGCTGCAATCTCCGGTGATCCGTGAATATCTCACAGGGAACACCATATAAATAATGACGCCATATCTTCAGGGCGTGAAAAAGCGCTGCCAACTCGAGTGTCATGAACTGGATAGTTTTTCTCATGAACCTTCAAGTGTCTGGACGCGTAGGAGATCAACCTACCGTCCTACATCAACATTGCTCCCACACCAATCCTCGAAGCATCACAATAGATTGTATAGGACCCGGAACCTGTAGGCAACACCAACACATGAGCTGTAGTCAGGGTTGTCTTGAGCTTCTGAAAACTCTCCTCGCACTCCTCATTCCATATGAAAGGGGCACCCTTCTGGGTCAGTCTGGTCATGGGCGTTGAAATATAATGAATATCCCTCCACAAAATGACGATAATACCCAGCCAAACCAAGGAAACTGCGGATCTCAGTTGCTGAAGACGGTCTAGGACAACTATGCACCGCCTCCACCTTCTTTGGATCTAGCTTGATCCCATCAGAAGACACCACATGGCCTAGGAATGCTACATAATCAAGCCAAAATTCACACTTAGAAATTTGGCATACAATTTCTTCTCCCTCAAGGTCTGAAGTACTGTCCTCAAGTGCTGCTCATGGTCCTCCTGGGATCGAGAATATACCAGAATGTCATCAATGAACACGATGACGAAAGTACCAAGATAAGGCCTAAATACGTTGTGCATCAAGTGCATAAAGGTTGCTGGGGCATTGGTCAATCCAAATGACATAACAAGGAACTCATAGTGACCATATCTGATCCTGAAGGCAGTCTTTGGGATATCCGGCTCCCGAATCTTCAACTGATGATAGCCCGAACGCAGATCAATCTTGGATAACACCCTAGCACCCTATAACTGATCAAATAGATCATCAATGCGAGGCAATGGGTATCTGTTCTTCACTGTCACCTTATTCAGCTGTCGGTAGTCAATACACATACCCATCGAACAATCCTTTTTCTTCACAAATAGTACCGGAGCACCCCAAGGTGATACACTAGGACTGATGAAACCTTTATAAGGCAACTCCTGTAAATGCTCCTTCAACTCAGGAGGAGCCATGCGATAGGGAGGAATGGAAATAGGTTGAGTGTCCGACAACAAATCAATGCCGAAATCAATATCTCTATCGGGCGGCATACCCGGAAGATCAACTGGAAATACATCAGGATAGTCCCTCACAACTGGGACTGACTCAACTGTAGGGTTCTCAGCACTAACATCTCTCACATAAGCCAGATACGCATCACACCCCTTTTCAACCATTCGCTGAGCCTTAAGAAAAGAAATGACTCTACGAAGAGTATACTCTAAGGAACCTCTCCATTCTAACCTCGGTAATCCTGGCATAGCCAGCGTCACGGTCTTGGCGTGACAATCAAGAATAGCATAGTAGGGAGATAACCAGTCCATGCCCAATATAACATCGAAATCTACCATGCTGAGAAGTAACATATCAACCTTGGTCTCAAAATCACTGATAACTATCAGAAACGGCCGAATATTGGGGTGGAGTCCCTCAATAAAGCGCTGAACCCTCTCTCTGAAAGTGACAACCAAAGTTGGTGAATGACGAGCCATATCGCTGAAACGGACTGCATACTCTGACACAGTCATGGTGCCCTGCCGTAGCTGCTCAAACTCTTCACGCCAAGCATCCCTGAGGCTCTGAGGGACAAACTCAAGTAAGAACATCTCGAAGAATTGAGCCCAAATAAGTGAAGATGCCTCTGTCGGACTACTCAGCTCAAAAGCACGCCACCACTGATAAGCTGCACCCCTCAGTTGGAAGGCGGTGAAAGAAACCCCACTCGTCTCCACAACACCCATAGTGCGGAGAATGCAATGACACTCCTAAAAAAAATAGGGCGTCATCTAAAGCTAGTCCGCTGAACTCAGGTGGGTGGTACTTCTTGTACCTCTCAAGACGGAATTGCTCTGCCTCAGAAGCAGCAAGCCTAGCCTCATGTTGGGATGGAGCTGCTGGAGGCATAGAAATATACTCCAGAACCTGCCCAATATGAATTCTCTGCTCAGGAGTACGAGCTGCGGGATTCTGTGTCCCTCCCCCGGCCTGGGATGTATCTAGAGCTATCAGAAGTAGTCCCGCCTGATACAGAGTACTGAAATCACTCAAGAACTGATCCAACGTCTCCTGGAGGGCTGGGGTAATAGTAGGGACTCTTGTGCCCCTCCAACTGTGGCTGCTGGGGGATCCTCTACCTCTACTCTAGCCGGTTCTCGGGCTGCACCGCGTGCTCGTCCTCTACCCCGACCCCTGCCTATGGCGGCTCTGGCTGGGGGCTCGGATGCCTGATCATCAGTACGTCTGGTACGAGTACGCACCATCTGTAAGCAAGAATAGAATAAAGTTTAAGAATTGTGATGACAGTAACTAGCACGACAAGGAATTCTAAGGAATATGATTGTTCTTAACAGTTACATAGCCTCTCGAAGATAGATACAGACGTCTCCGCACCGATCCGCGAGGTTCTAATAAACCGGCTTATGATTATGTGACTCTTATGAACCTAGACCCTTTGATACCAACTTGTCTCGACCCAAATTTCCCTCCGAACGGTCTCGTGACGGCACCTAGTATCTACGACTAGGTAAGCCTAAACATGTGGAAAGTAAAGAAATATAACAATAAAATAGAAAAGGAAAAAGATAAAATATATAACTCAGCCGCTTGGCATTTACATTTTTCACTTTCCAAAACCCGAAACGTCACCATAATCACAAGCTTTGTACTATTGTAGCTCTATACAATTGAATAAAGAATATGTATATAAGTATTCTAAGTCTATACTAGAGTAGAGGGGGATTCGTGGGATTCTACGGACGCGGCACAATTACCTCGCGGTCTCCAGATAGCTGCTGAAACACTCCTAGTCGAAGGGCTGTGTACTGGTACCTGGATCTGCACATGGAAAAACATCCGCAGTAAAGGGCATGAGTACACCACAATTGGTACCCAGTAAGTGCCAAGCCTAACCCCAGTCAGGTAGTGACGAGGTTAGTTTGAGGCTCTACTGGATATTTATAGTAAAAATAGTTAAACATCTAAGCAGATATAGGTAATGAGCTAAAGCAAAACAATAAAAACGGTAAACTGTAAAGAATAGCAAAAGAGAGCCCTTGGCTCAGCACAACATATATCTCAATAATGAATATGCAATGCAGTACAGGGGGAAAGCTCCCAGAATCTAGTTCGTAGTCCCAATTTAAATATGTGATGCAGTACAGAGGGAAAGCTCTCGGAATCTAGTCCGTAGTCCCAATTTAGATATGCTATGCAATACATGGGGAAAGCTCTCGGAATCTAGTGTGTAGTCCCAATTTAAATATGCAATGCAATCAATACCGGATACAGTGTATTTGAACAGTTTAGAAAAAAATCACACGCAAATACGGATAAAACTACCTAAACATGGTACAAATAGTAGCAATTAGGAGTAACTAAAGTAAAGCAGGCAGACATGTTCATTCCTAAGCTACACTACACAGTTAAGGCAGGAAGACAATGAAATAGGAGTAAATGATTTACGTTATGAAAGGAAAAAGTGATGTTTTAGCAACAATGACCCGTGAATGCACTCTTCACCTCACGTACACGGAGCCCATATAGAAAATACAGTATCAAAAAAACCTAAGGGGAAGTCCGCAACACAGAGTTAGGCAAGCCACTTACCTCGACTGCACTACTCAACCCAAAATCACGCTCTTGCCATGAGTATCCGACTCCGGGTAGCCCAAATCTAATAAATTCGATTGCATAATGTAAATAACAATTTAAGGAATCAAAATAGCTAATTAATTCGAAGCTAATACGCGAAATTGGGTCGCCCAAAACGTCCCTTGGGCCCACGACTCGGAATCGGGTAAAATTATATTTTTCGGATACCCATTCACTCACGAGGCTAACCATATACGAATCTCGCAAATCGGAGGTCAAACACCCAATCAAAACTCAATAATTCGGTCTGTGACGCTCATCCCATTTTCCCCATTTTCTACCCAAAATTTTCGGAATTAAAGGTTGTATTTAAGATTAGAACCATGGAATTTGATCTAAGATGGATAGAAATCACTTACCCAAGTTACCCAGGTGCAAAAGTCTTCAAAAATCGCCCCTCCCAGGCTCTCAAATTCGAAAAAAATGAAAATTGGCTCAAACACTCGAATTGGGGTTTTTAATATTTTGCCTAAGCATTGTTCTATGCGATCGCGAAGGGTTACCTCCACGCGCCTAATTTTTCTTCAATGCGAACGCGACACTGGGCCTGTGATCGCAGACCTTTACGACTCAAATCTACGCGATTGTGGTTGGCTTCACGCGACCGCGTAGAGTATAATAACAAATCTTCCCCAGACCTGAAATATCCTATGCGATCGCGATCCCTGGCGTGCGATCGCGTAGACTAACTGACCAACACAATGCGGTCGCGGTTGGACTTGTGCGATTGTGAAGTACAATTTCCTGACAACCTCAACCTAACACTACGCGATCGCGGACTTACTCACGCGATCGCATTGAACAAACACCTGCTGCTGTAAAATCAGCAAAAGACTTAGGCCAAAATATGCCCGTTTGGGCACCCGAAACACACCCGAGGCCCCCGGGACCCCAACCAAAACTACCAACCAACCCTAATACCTCATTCAAACTTGTTCGAGCCTTAAAAACACATCTCGTAACCTCAAAATCATGAATTATGCATAGATTCAAGCCTAAGAACATATGAAATTTCTAAAATCCTCATTCGATGCCGAATCACGTCTAAACTCATCTGAATGGCCTCAAATTTGCACACAGGTCATAAATGACATTACGAACCTGCTGCCACTTTCAGATTTCCATTCCGAGCTCGATATCAAAATTTCACCTATCGGTCAAAATCGTCGAAATTCTAACTTTCACCAATTCAAGCCTAAATCTACAACAGACCTCGAAAACACATTCTGAACAAGCTCCTAACCCCGAAATCACCCAACGGAGCTAACATAGTTGACGGAATTCTATTCCAGATCCGTCTTCACACAATTCTAGCTACAACCCGATTTCTAAAGCTAAATTCCACATGTATGGACTATGTGTCCAAAATCACCCCGAATTTCACCTCTCAACGTTCCGACAAGTTCTAATAGCATAAATAGACATGGGAGAAGCAGTTATTAAGGAATCGAGGATCTCACTCTCAAAACGACCGACCGGGTCATTACAGAAACGAACTAGAATCTACTAAAACGCTTAAGTAACAACTTAAAGATAGTAATCGAGTAGTAGGAGATGATAGTTTGTGCCCGCTGGATAATATGAGTAACACCCCCGTCTTGGGAGGAGTTGCGAAGTATTATTTATGGTACACGTGGTGATCCTATAGGCTAAAACATTTAGGACCACCCATCCCTATTAATTAGTTTCTTTACTTTTCCTAGACTAATTTGCTAAATTTAAGTTCGGTCGGGACCCACCGTTGTGGACGTAGAGGGGTTCCTAACACCTTCCCCTCAAGGTAATCTGAGCCCTTAACTGATCTCTAGTGATGTAAACTGGTATAACATGAGTTATCTGATCTAGGTGACCTAACGCACCATAATCTGTTAGGTGGCGACTCTAAACCAATTCTTTTTCCTTACCCTCTCAAAAGAAGTTGTCCAAATGTCGAAACCCGATTTCGCGAGAAAAGAGGGGCGCGACCGCATGTCGACTCTGTTGGGGATATTTTAGGCTCTTACCATTACAAACTTTTTTTGTGAATTAGTCTCTTTCAACAAGCATGTCTTTATTATTCTGTTAATACCGCACACCACTTTTCCTTCCCACTCTATGTAAATTTATTTGCCTATCTTCATTAATTTATTCTCACTAGATTTCTCTTTCCCGTTTTATTGCTTGTTACTGTGGAAACTAACTTTTCTCCTTGTTTTCTTTCTTAAATGCCTTTACAATTATTAAATACCGCATTTTATCATTTTTCATCGTGCAAATACTTGATAACGTGTTATTTTCTTTTGCACAAATACATGTTCAACATCATACTTCACTCGTGCGTAATTAGTACCATAGCAACACTTGATGAGTGTCTGCGCTCTTCCTATATCACCCTTTTGAATTTGGAAAGGCTTATTTGCGGTAAAACTAGTCGATCAACGGTGCAATCGATGGTTCCGTGCCTTTTCCCCTCCAGTTGTCAGCTTTAGGGTACCAGTCTAGACTTCTATATAAACCTTACTCTGATAATAAATCTACATGAATCATGGTCAAACCTAGCATGGGCTAATATGTTGTCCACAGAATAACCTTTTAAGGAAAACATTGTCCAAAGTCCACCGGGGTTTCCATAATCCCAACGGGCGCACCCACGATATGTGCATTATTTGGAGAAATAAATGTCAACATGCTAATCATTAATGTATAAGTAGTCGAATCCGGAGGGGAAAAAGGGTCTAACTCTGTTTTTATTTGCAAAAAATGAGGCACGAAGTCCCAGGGTTCGGCATGGTCTAAAATATATCACCATTATTGTTGGATTGGTGGGAATACCTTTCGCCAAGCGACAAAAATCATGTGAAAAGGGTTATCGGAAATTTACCTTCCTTATTAGACATCCAACCAAACAACATGTTAATCGAGGCTGCTACTATGTTCTGGGACAAAGGAAGGGATGTATTCCATTTTGGCAACACAGAAATGACTCCTCTTTTGGAGGAAATAAGAGGATTCGTTGGATTACCCTAGGACAGTCCGGGTTTATTGGTACCGAAAAATAGCACCCTCAGGGGGTTTCTAAAAATGATGGGCTTAAGAAAAAATGACGACTTGGTATGTCTGAAGAAGCCCTACATACCCGTTGGCTTCCTCTCTGAATGATATGGACTCAACAAATCTTACCGTATCTTTCATGACGAGTTCTCCATCACTTCCCTAGGTTGGATTCATCGTGGGGTTTTCGTGTTCATCATCTGATTTCTGGGTATGATAGTGTTTCCAAGCAAAAGGGACAGGATTCACATCAGGTTGGCGATGGTAACCAAAGATTTAATGGAGGGAATCGAGGGACAAACATACACTATTGTTCCTATGATTGTAGCAGAAATATATCGGGTTCTGGATCGTTGCCAGAAAGGGTTCAAACATTTCGAAGGTTGTAACTTGCTGCTGCATATTTGGTTGCTAGAACATCTCCAAAGAGGCCAAAACAGCCAAGAATTTCCACGGAGACCATGGAATGATCACATAGCTTTCCATCACCCCAAAAGAATGACCTTCATCCCGGATAGGTTTGCACAACCAGAGAACGCTACAGAATGGGTACAATATTTTGACAATTTGACTGAGGACCAGGTTCATTGGATGTTCGAGTGGTTCCCTACCAGTGAATTCATCATCATATCCAGGGATGTTCCGCATTTAGTGTTGATCGGGTAAAGGGGGATATACCCTTATATTCCTATCAGGGTCATGAGACAAGCTGGTAGAAAACAAGTCATACCACAAGTCTCCAAAATGGGTCACTACAGACCAGATTTTCAAGATAATGACATCCCGTATAAATGTGAGGCTCAGCACATGTGGAACTTGAAGGTCATTGTGGAAAATGATACCATCAAGCCAGATCGATACCACACAGGGAATGTGTACTTATACACATCATGGTTGGACAATAACATACCGGGAATAGTCGAGCCAGGGGTTGTCGAGGAAACAAAGTCATAGATGAAGATGTTGAAGCGCAGGTGAAGTATAGGAGGCTGCGCAAGAGAGTCCTCGAGTCTGAGGCCAGGCATGTGGAGTAGCCCAAGATTGATATGGAGGCAATTAACAAATGGAGGGAAATGGCTACAAAGTCGACGGAGAGGTTGGAATATTTGGAACAGGATCTAATGGAGTTAGAGGGGAATATGAGGAAAAGGATTCATAAACTGTTAAAATGCAGAGGGAAACGAGGGAGTACACCTAGAAAGGGCGTATCTTATGCTCGACATGCGCGACCTGGGGAATCTGCTCGGCGGAGCCAAGAGAGCCAAGCCTGGAGAAGGTCCCTCTAGGACCAAGTAGATTAGGATTATTTGTTTTAGAATCATTTTTCGAATGTAATAAGGCAAACGTCATTAGTGACTTATTTATTTATTTTCATTTTAGATTCGTCTTATTTATTACGTTAATGAAATGTGGAAATTATCGGCAATCAATTTCTCCAATTCAACTTGTCGCTAGTCCTACCTCGGTCACAACGAGGCTACCATATTAGGACACAAATTTACATTTTCTGCAATAAGTGTTTAAATACTGCAAATACTTTTTCCATAATTCTTACCGACGTGTTTACCTTTCTGTTTTTCTTTATTTTTGGTTATTCCCATCCCCCATGGTTGGTTCGCACACACTAGCATCATCAGCATATCACACAAGATCCAGAGGCCCTCCACTACCTCATCCTCTAAGTAATCCAAAAATCAAGGGAAAAGCTAAGATGGACGATATGAGTGGCGTCAGTAAACACAACGCTACACATGCTGAGAATGTGGAAACTTCAGATGGTTGGAGTACTCCAGCGCAAAATGATTTGGTATTACGGCTGGAACAGAAAATACTTGAATTGCAAGGGGAGCTTGAGCAGGTCCGCAATTTGGAAAACCTTTCCTCACATTAAACGTCCCAGACATCAACCAACCAAACACACAAAACCCAGTACCTCCTCAAAACACACCAAACCAATGTCTGCAAAATCCTCCCGCACCCCACCAATATGCAACACCTTCTCAAAACCCTAATCATCTACCCATACCGACACCTCCTCAACACCAGCGTCTCCCGACTCAATATCCACAAACCACTTACCATACTCCTCAGAATACCCCACATCATATCCCCGATCTGCAAAATTGAACCAATGATCACCACTACACTCAAACTCCTGGCATTCATCAAAATAATCTCATATACGTAGAAACCTTACCCCACTCCACTCAACCAACTTCATATACACCAGAATCCACCGAGAAGGACATGTTCATTAAGAATTTGGCAGAGGATCTCAAGAAGCTCACAAGCCAAGTACAGGGTGTTGAAGGAGGTAAAAGAATTGAAGGTTTGAACTATGAGGACCTGTGCATTCAGCCAGACGTGGAATTGCCGGAGGGTTACAAACCTCCTAGGTTCGAGATGTTTGATGGAACGGGTGACCAAAAGGTACATTTGAGAACATACTGTGACAAGCTCGTAGGGGTCGGGAAGGAAAAAAGGATTCGTATGAAGTTGTTCATAAGAAGTCTCAGTGGAGACGCCATATCTTGGTACATAAGTCAAAAACCCAAGAAATGGGCTAATTGGGTAAGCATTGCATCGGACTTCATAGATAGATTCAAGTTCAATATAGAAAATGCACCGGATGTCTTCTACATACAGAACCTCAAGAAGAAAGCGACAGAGACTTTCCACAAGTATGTTACTCGATGAAGGTCAGAAAAAACAAAGGTCAGGTCAGCATTAGAAGAAGAACAGATGAACAAATTCTTTGTCAGGGCTCAGGATCCACAATATTATGAGAGGTTAATGGTCATTGAGAATCATAAGTTCTCTGATATCATAAACTCGGGGAAAGGATCGAAAAAGGGATTAAGAGCAGAATGGTAACAAATTTTGAGGCGTTGCAGGCCACGAACAAAGCATTAAAATCAGGAGGCATATCAAAGAAGAAAGATATAGGGGCAATGATGGTAGCCAAGGGTCCAAAATCTCCACTCTCATACCAAACACCTCCACCACATACCAACCTTCACCTCCCAGATATCCTCAACCAGCTACTGCCTACCACGCTTATAACACCCAGCCAGCCTTCTATCATCCACCTCCCGCTCGTCCAAATTATCAAAAACCCAGACCTAATTTCGATCGCAGACCACCCATACAATACACCCCTATTGCTGAACCCATCGACCACTTATATGAAAGATTAAAGGTTGTCGGGTGTGTCACCCCCATTCCCGTTGTGGCCATGGAAAACTCCTCCCAATGGGTCAACCCAAACAAGACATATGCATAACATTACGGCATGAAGGGACATACTATTGATGAATGTCGCACTCTGAAAGACAAGATTTAGACGTTGATCGATACCAAAGTCATACAAGCGAAGGAAGTCGCACCCAATGTCCGCAATAATCCTCTCCCGGATCATAGGGGTGAAGGAGTAAATGTGATAGAGACTAATGAAGAATGGGATGATGAGGGGTTAATTGGGCTTATTCGGGAAGGTGATGACCCTAGGAAACTTGCAGTCACACTCACTCCCATTGTGGTACCGATACAACCACCAGTCAAAGTTGAGGTAGCCGCATCAGCTCCGTTTGAAGTCGTAGTGACACCATCTGCAGTTACACCTACTTTATTTGAGGTAGACGTAACCACACACTTCACTATAACGTTGGAATCCACACCGCCCTTCAAATCTAACGTCGTACCTTGGGATTATGTTGCCGAATCTAGGAGAAAAGGGAAAGCAAAAATGGAAGAGTCTGGTGCCGCACAAGGAATGACCAGAACTGGAAGGATCTACACACCTGAAAATTTGGGAGGGACAAGTAAGGAAGCTTCCACCAAACAAACCATCATCGAAACTGGTCCAGATGATCTATAGAGGAAAGTAAAGGCAAGAGAATACTCTGTTTTTGATCATCTGAACAAAACTCCCGCCTAGATATCCATCCTGTCGCTGCTACAAAATTCTGATAGGTGCAAAGGAATGCTCTGATGAAAGTGTATACGTACCCAACAATATTACTAGCGGAGAAATGGCCAACATGGTAGGGCAAGTGCTGGAGAGCCATAAGATCACCTTTCACGGAGACGAATTGCCACCTGAAGGATTGATTCATAACAGGGCACTGCACATCACAGTGCAATGCGAGGATAAGTTCATTGCCAGGGTTTTGATAGACGGAGGGTCCAACCTCAACATCTTTCCACTGTCAACTCTAAAAAGGTTGGGCAAGGGTTTGCATGAGATACGAGCAGGATATATGAATGTGAAGGCGTACGATGGGTCGTAAAGATCCACGATTGGGAAAACGAACTTATGTTTGCAGATGGGTCCTACTTGGTTCGATGTCGAATTTCAGGTGTTAGACATGTCCGCCTCCTATAATCTATTGTTGGGATGGCCTTGGATACATGACGTTGGGGCTGTTGCATCAAGCGGTGAAATTTTAATGGAATCATCAAGAGGTAATCATCCATAGAGACGGGAGCAATCCCATTTACACCAATCAGACCATTCCAGTTGTGGAGAATAAAAGGAAATTGGGTTGAGAGACTTACCATAGCATTGAGCGTGTTAACACGATTGAGAAGGATAAATGGTGGAGTAGCAAAATAGAGAGCATACTGGCATGGGCAGGGTATGAACCCGGTAAGGGGCTCGGTAAGAATCTCCATGGTATCGTCAAACCAATACAGCCAAAATGTCATGGTACAACCTTTGTACTTGGATATCAATATACCGGGCACGAGTATCAAAATTGGTCGCCGCCATGGTGTGATCCCTATTACCCTATTGAGAATCCAGTGTTGTATCTAAGTCAGACTTTTCATCAGGCTGATACAATGTGGGGATCCGGAGAAGAAGAAGCTTTGGTTGCGCTAAGGAATTTGTTTTTAGAAGATGAAGATATGGATTGTTGTGTGATAGTTGAGGAGGAGAAGGAAGAAGGCCTTACCATTCAGACGGTGGAGAAGGGAGCATTTCTCAAGAACTGGACCGCTGCATCATCAAGGGCCCGCCGAGTCCCGGGGTAGCATGGATGATAGCATCATTTTTTTTTTAACAATTCTTCTTGAGCATTTTGTTTTAAAAAAAATATATTTTTTCAATATTTCATTTCGAAAAACATTGTTTGAGTTATTGAAAATCTTTGTTTGACATTTTAATATTTACCAATGGCTTGATGTTTTACTATTACTTTTTTTCATATCTGTCTCTCTACAACATTACTATTTCTTATCTTGATGAACCAACGACTGTGAAATGTAATGAGACAACGCAACTCAAGGGAAGTGACTCGGAAGAAATAGAAGAAGAAGATGTAATACCTGAGGAAATTGTCAGAGAAGTTGAGAATTTGGGATATTTTGAAGCCATCAAAGAAACTCACATAAGCATCCACTTGTCACCATCAGAGAATGATGAATACACTCATTTCCTGAAAGAATATGAGGATATCTTTGCATGGTCATACGATGATATGACATGTTTGAGCACATCCATAGTGGCACATAATCTACCTACAAATCCAATGTGTCCGCTAGTGAAGCAGAAACTCAGAAAGTTCAAACCGTACATGAGCTTGAAAATCAAGGAGGAAGTCACCAAGCAGATCAAAGCCAAAGTCCTCAGGGTAGTTGAGTACCCAACCTGGTTATCCAACATCGTACCGGTTCCGAACAAAGATGGAAAAGTCAGGGTGTGTGTTGATTATCGGGACTTAAGCAAAGCAAGTCCCAAAGACGATTTCCCACTACCAAATATACACATTCTGATCGACAATTGAGCCAAGAATGAACTCCAATCCTTTGTAGATTGCTCCGCGGGTTATCATCATATTTGTATGGATGAAGAAGACGCAGAGAAAACAACTTTCATTACACCATGAGGGTATATTGCTACAAAATGATGCTATTCGGTCTAAAGAATGATGGTGTCGCACCCCCTTTTTTCCTCTAGGAATCCGAGGTTTCGACATTTTTTGAGTCCCTTCCTTTTGGGATTGAGAATGGGATTTGAAGAGTCGCCACCTAACGGATTAAGGTGTGTTAGGGCACCTAAAGCAAATAACTCATGAAACTAATTTACATCACCAGAGATTGGGTAAGGGCTCGAAATTACCTTGAGGGGAACGTGTTAGGCACCCCTCAAGGTCCACAACGGTGGGTCCCGGCCAAACTCAATTAAGCGAATTAGTCTTTAAAGGAAAGCAGAGCAATTTAGACAACTATTATTTAAAAGCAGTAATTAAAGGGGTCCTAAGTTTATTAGCCTATAGCATCATTTTAATGCAATACTTGGTAGCTTTCCCCAAATTGGGGTGTTTCGCATAGTATTAGCGCACATGTCATCATCTCCTTTACTACCTAGTTACTATAGTTCAGTTATTACCTAAGCGTTCTAATAGTTTCTAGTGCGTACCTTATGCGTGCACTACTTGTCCCTTACCTATGGTCCTGGAGGTGTTTAGGACTTCTACTTTAGATGGTTCTATGTTGCTTAAAATGAGAAAAACTAAGCGACAAACAAAAATTCATATAGGATTGTCACATAAGGAGCAACTAAGGGGCTCATGTTAACCTCCACAAATAGACAACAAATGCACGCAATTCAAACAAACAACTTTAATGATTTAGGATCCTATAGGCAGGATATCTAGATGAGCATAAACATAATATATAACATATTTATTAAAGCGAGCAGCGGTACCTATCAGTTTGCCTAATGATTTTGTTAATACTCTGAATGCAAACATATTCCAAGCAAGAAATCACAATTTCTAGACTCAAAATTCTTAATTACCCTACATGCTTGCCTAAGTGATGACCAGAGCAGAATCCTATTGGCATGGTATCTAAAATTGTTTATTAGACCAAAATTTATAAACCAGTTACTAATTTTAACAGGCAGATTTTATCTTTTTAGATCCTATAGGCATGCTTTCTATTTTGCAGACTTACTTAACTCCTATAGGCATGATTTCTAAGTGTTGAAACTGATTATAAGCATTATTTCCTATAGACATGATATCTAAATTGCAGAAACTGATTTTTTATATATATTTCCTATAGGCATGATATCTAGGTTGCCGAAACTGGTTTTATATTTATTTTCTATAGACATGCTTTCTATGTGGGCAAAAACGTTAGCAATTTTCCAGGCAAGTTCAATAATTTACATAGAGAAGATCTTATATACATGATCTCTAATGAACATTGAGGTTGAGAATATGCATAAATCCTGTGAACATGGATTCTAATGCAAAATTATGAAAGACCTATAGGCAGGATTTCTAGTATGCCAAAGTGTAAAATTCAGGATTACAAATAATGAGACAAGATCTTCTAGGCATGATTTCTAATGGTATGCACATAAGGAATCATCACAACAACCTATAAGCATGATTTCTACCCGAATTTGAACAAAGATATATAAAAATTCCTCCCCAGATTTTACTAGTACCCCATATCTATTGTCAAAAGAACTATTACATTATTACAGACCAATACAAATGAATTACATAATAAAATCATTATACTATAGGGAGCCTTGGCAGGCTCAATGTCAACCTGGAAACCAGGCCTTCAAGCAAGTCTGAAGTATACAGGTAATCCATCCATGATACACAAAGTGGGCTTCTTGTGTGTCAAAGTTCCTAAGGGCCTCAGGTACCCCGTACAATGCTCACACCAGAACTTTTCTCAAAGAAACAGTTTTGTAAAAAATTGGAAAGCCAGCCCCAATGTGTCAGAGTTCGGAGGAGTCTCATGGACCCTAGGAAGTTCTCACACTAGGGGTGGTAGGACCCTAGATAACTAAGAGTAGGAGTTTGAAAGTATATATAAGGGGTAGGGGATAGTTTTAGAAAAAGCAATTTGGTTTTCTAGGAGTAGACAAAAACAAATTACAAGACTACAAACAAACAGAGTCCACATTTAGCAGATTGGTTCAGACATGTTTACCATACCAGTAATAAAAGCAATCACAATAAGAACAGGGACACTCAAATTATAGACAGAATTAAACAGGTTCTGAATAGAGCATACAACTGAATCAAACCAGGTTCTACATTGCAGAAGTTGACTTGGTTTGTTAATTATTACTAGGCGGAGTCATATAGACAAGTATTAAGCAGAGAAACATGTTGAAGTTAAAATAAGATAACAGGAACTAAGACATGGCAACACTACATGAACCATATATCAAACATAAGCATATTGAAATCTGAAATATACTAACCGCATAGCCCTACAAAACAAAATGGATAACAATGATTAAGGCATACTAGTTAGAAAGTAGACAGTAAACATATGGAAAACAGAGCATATTGAGGTGTGAAGTGAACTAATCACATAATCATATGGAACAGAACAAGATAACAAGAACTAAGGCATTATAGTTGAGAAGAAATGGTCAGGAATCATGTATCAAACAAAGCATGTTGAGGTCTGTGATAAAGCTTAATACATAATAGAGCAAGGTAACATAAATTAGGGCATACCAGTTAGGGAAATATCAAACAAGAAGGTGAAGGCAAGTGAATCCAAAGTCCATCAGTGGCTTTCAGTCGGCTAGACAGTGCAGTAAATCAGAGTGATAGAAGAACTTAAGTTGTTTGAGTGTAAGTAAAAGTTTGTGTGTTTTAGTGTGGAAAATTAACAACATACAAATAAAGTATGCAAATCAATTAACCAATTAATTAGGGTTAAACCCATTCAATTAATAAGACGGAAGACGGGAAATATCACTTAAATTAGGTAGAATCAATCAGCAGGCAAGACTGAGGTTTAATAAGATAAGCAATAAATCCAGAGATAATTTATAAGTCGGTCAAAACAAATCAAAACCCAAAAATCAGTCCAGTAGCATAGTTAAGGAAGGCAGTACCAATTATGAGTCACATATAATGAAAGAATAAATAAAAATCTTTCAGAGAGATATCAGTTTCTAAAAGAAGTACAATTTCAAACTCTAATTAAGTAAGTAAATCAATTAATTAGTTTACTTAACATAGCCAAAATAAACGGGCAAACATTAGAACAAGCAGTAGAATAATTAGAAACCCTAGGGCGTAAAGACATAGATATGAAAACCAATCGAAAAAAGTAAAGAGAACCAGAGTTAAACACTTAAACACTTTAGAACAATTTTGTAGAAACTTAAAAAGATGAAACCCTAGCTTTTAGGGAAAAACGAAAATCGGTTAACAATAATAAGAAAAACAGAAGATCTTAAAAGAGTAATATCAAATAAACTCAAAATCATTTGAGATCTGTAGAAATCTGAACAGACTCAAGTAGAAAGTAACTAGGTTTTAAAAAAAATAGACAGAGGTGAGAAACATCCGGTTTAAACCAGAGATTTGAATCCATAAACAAGAAGATATTAGTACTCACATACATAGGAACGAACACATACGGATTCATAGAGAAGATAAAGGCTTTAAACCAAGTCTATGTCGAATCTCTCTGAGATTCCACAAAAACCATAACACCAGTAGATATAGGAGACCAGATAAGGCCTAGATTGAAGAAATAAACCATGATTCGAAGGGATTCAAGTGACGGCGGGTTAGGGTTAGGAAGGGGTGAGAAAGAAGAGAGGTGAAAGGGGATTTAGGGGCGGCTGTTTTGTGAAAATGAATAGGGTTTGGGGGTTATGGGTTAATTAAAAAAAGCAATAATATCCTGGACCGTTGATCTTTGAGATCAACGGTCAGGATTCGATCTGGGGGTTGGACGTTTAAATATTGGGTTCTTGGGTTGGGTTATAGGTTGATGGGGTGGCATTTGGGCCAAGGTCTGTAAAATAAAGAGTCTATATGTTAAATACCCAACTAATTTGATAAAATAATTTATAAAGATAGCTAATAAATGATTTTAAAAAATGATATTTGTGCATAAAAATGATTTAAAATAATTAATTAATATTATAAAGATATAAAAGGTCATTTTTTGTAAAATAAAATAATTATGCACATTTGAGTTATTATTGCAAAGTTATTGCAATTATAGCCTACAGATGTAAATAGGGTTATTCAAGAAATAATTAAGCTTAGTACAAATATAAATGATAAAATTAAGTAATAAAATCATTTGTGATGCAGTTAATAATTATTTAGATAATAAAATAGTGGGATAAATTAATTAAAAATCCTTTGAAAATTACAGGAAATTATGAAAAAATATTAATTGATGCTCTTGCATTTTTTGAAGATATATATGCATTTTGAAAATAATATAGGAAAAAATTGGCTATCAACATATGGGGCCACCTACATGAGGGACATGACAACTATCTTCCATGATATGATACATACGAAAATAGAGGTATATGTTCATGATGTTATCATCAAATCCAAAATGGCCACTAATAACATATTAGACCTGAGAAAGTTCTTTGACCGGCTGCGGAAGTACAATCTAAAGTTGAATCCCGCAAAGTGTGCATTCGGGGTTCCCGCCGGAAAATAGTTGGGATTCATCGTCAACCGCCGAGGAATCGAGTTGGATCCATAAAAGGCTAAAGCTATCCAAGAGCTACCACCGCCAAAGAACAAGAAGGACGTGATGAGTTTCTTGGGACGCCTCAATTACATCAGTTGTTTCATAGCACAGTCCACAGTGATATGTGAACCGATTTTAAAAATGCTGAAGAAAGATGCGGCAACCAGTTGGATCGAGGATTGTCAAAAGGCTTTTGACTAAATCAAGAAATACATGTCCACACCACCAGTCTTAGTCCCGCCAGAACCTGGTAGACCACTACTACTCTACCTTGTAGTGTTAGATGGAGCTTTGGGTTGTGTTTTGGAAACACATGACGAGACGGGAAGAAAGGAGAAGGCCATATACTACTTGAGTAAGAAGTTCACACCATATGAAGCACGGGTACTCTCTGATGGAACACACTTGATGCACTCTAACCTGGATAGCTCATAAATTGAGGCACTACTTCGGTGCCTATACCACATACCTCATATCAAGGATGGATCCCTTGAAGTACATCTTTCAGAAGCCTATTCCTACAAGGAAGTTGTCCAAGTGGCAAATATTGCTGAGTGAGTTCGATACCATCAATGTAACTTAGAAGGAAGTCAAAGGACAAGCATTGGCAGATCATCTTGCTGAAAATCCTGTAGGAGGAGAATACGAACCCCTAAAAATATTTTTTCGTGACGAAGAGGTATCATTCGTAGGAGAGGACATTGTTGAGGCCTACGACGGTTGGATAGTGTTTTTAGACGGAGCTGCAAATTTCAAAGGAGTCGGTATCTGAGCCATCTTGGCATCAGAAACCAGTCAGCATTATCCGGTGTCTGCAAAACTCAGGTTCCCATGCACCAACAATATGGAGGAGTATGAAGCCTGCATACTAGGGCTCAATTTGGATGTTGACATGAATTTTCAAGAACTACTAGTAATTGGTAACTCAGACATGCTGGTGCATCAGGTACAAGGAGAGTGGGCTACAAAAAATACCAAAATACTACTGTATCTACATCATGTACAAGAGATGAAGAAGAGGTTCACAAAGATAGAATTTCGGCATGTCCCAGAATTCAGAATGAATTTGCAGACGCATTGGCCACCTTGTCTTCAATGATACAACATCCAGACAAGAATTTCATCGATCCTATTTCGGTGAGAATCCATAATCAATCGGCATACTGTGCTCATGTTGAAGAAGAAACAGATGGAAATCCATGGTTCTCCGACATCAAGGAATATTTGGCAAAAGGAGAATACCCGGAGCATGCAAACCATACGCAGAAACATACATTGCAGAGACTGTCCAGTGACTTCTTCCAAAGCGGAGGAATTCTGTATAGAAGAACTCCTGATCTAGGTCTGTTAAGGTGTGTTGACGCCAAAGAGGCTTCCAAATTGCTTGAGGATATACATGGCGGAACCTGTGGCCCACATATGATCGGCTTTGTCTTAGCCAAGAAGATACAGATTGCATCCGGTATGTCCAAAAATTCCACCAATGCTAGATACATGTAGATATGATACGGGTGCCGCTAAACGAACTCAATGCAACAAGCGCACCTTGGCCTTTTGCTGCATGGGGAATGGATTTCATTGGTCCAATCGAACCCACTGCTTCGAATGAGCACATGTTCATTTTAGTCGCCATCGATTACTTCACTAAATAGGTTGAAGTTGCATCCTATAAAGTTGTAACCAAGAAAATCGTCGCAAATTTTTTCAGGTATCGTATCATTTGTCAATTTGGGGTTCCATAGTCCATCATCACCGCCAATGCCGCCAATCTCAACAATGATCTGATGAAGGCCATGTATGAGACCTTCAAAATCAAGCATAAGAATTCCACAACATACAGACCTCAAATGGACGGAGTCGTGGAAGTTGTCAACAAGAACATCAAGAAGATACTTAGGAAAACGGTAGAGAATCACAAGCAATGTTATGAGAAATTACCATTTGCCTTACTAGGATACCGTACCACAGTCCGTACATCAACCGGGGCAACTCCCTATTTGTTGGTTTATGGTAACGAAGTTGTCATCCCTGCCGAGGTCGAAATTCCTTCTCTGAGAATCATACAAGAAGCTGAACTCAGTGAAACAGAATGGATAAAGATCCGTTACAATCAACTATCCCTCATAGGTGGAAAGAGGATTAATGTAGTGTGTCATGGTTATCTATATAAGCATAGAATGTCCAGAGTTTTCAACAAAAGGGTCAAACCAAGACAATTCACACTGGGGCAGCTGGTGTTGATTCTAATCTTTTCGCATCAAGATGAAGCCAAAGGGAAATTCTCACCCAACTGGCAGGGTCCTTACATGGTTCACAGGGTATTGACAGGAGGAGCACTCATACTCGCAGAAATGGATGGAGAAATCTGGCCAAAACCTATCAATTCAGATGCAGTCAAAAGATACTATGTGTAAACTATTTATGCTTCTTCATATGATGTAATTGAACTACGCTTGACCTAATTCCCGTTTAAGAGATGATACGTAGGCAGCCATGTGGGTTCGGTCACAATTCAATAAAATTTCCATTTTCCCCACAATCAGAAACTGGGGCAGAATTTTGAAGAGGACCCTCAAAATTCCGAAGCAAGTTCAGCCAACAGCAGCATATGTAATGGTCGGAAGGTCATTTAGTTAACTGGGGCAGAATTTTGAGGAGGACCCTCAAAATTCTATGGCAAAGGAGGTCGCAATGTCTCTAATAATGTCATAGTTACTGGTTCATCTAACTAATTTCTAATTTGTATATCACTATGCTTTTTTAAAACCTATACACACATACTTTTGAAAAGAAACTTTACTTTTAGCCAATAGTTGCCCTTGGGGACTCGAACAGGACCCTCGGGCAAAGTGGAACAGAGCAAGTAGACAAAGGCATGAACCAACCTTCCCCGCAAAACTCACAAACTTTCTTTGGATGCAGGAATAGGTCATCATCATAAGCATCGTCGCAGTAACACAATTGCTATACACAAAACACATTGTCAGCTAAGAACACCTCACTCTTACTCTTACACGTGCATGAGGCTAATCCCTGCCTCCCATTTGCATGAGGCTAAGCCCTGCCTCCCACTTGCATAAGGCTAAGCATTGCCTTCTCTTTGCATGAGACTAAGCTCTATCTCAATTCTTGCATTTGGCTAAGCCCTGCCTCGTATCTTCATAAGGCAAAGCAATGCCTTCCCGTTGCATGAGACTAAGCTCTGTCTCAATACCTGCATGAGTCTAATCCCTGCCTCACACTTGCATAAGGCTAAGCATTGCCTTCTCTTTGCATGAGACTAAGCTCTGTCTCAATTCCTGCATGAGGCTAAGCCCTGCTTCCCACTTGTATAAGTCTAAGCATTGCCTTCTCTTTGCATGAGACTAAGCTCTGTCTCAATTCCTGCATGAGGCTAAGCCCTGCTTCCCACTTGTATAAGTCTAAGCATTGCCTTCTCTTTGCATGAGACTAAGCTATGTCTCAATCCCTGCATGAGGCTAAGCCCTGCCTCTCATCTGCATAAGGCAAAGCCTTTCCTTCCCTTTGCATGAGACTAAGCTCTGTCTCAATTCTTGCATGAGGCTAAGCCCTGCCTCCCATTGAATAAAGGCTAATCATTGCCTTCACTTTGCATGAGACTAAGCTATGTCTCAATTCATGCATGAGGCTAATCCCTGCCTCCCATTGCATAAGGCTAAGCATTGTCTTCTCCTTGCACGAGACTAAGAATTGTCTCTCTCTGCAAAAACACTGAAATTTCTCTACCCTAAACCTTGCATTATTCTCTTCTCTCGGGGCTAAGCTCTGCCCTCAATTCTATGCAAGACTAAGCTTTGTCTTGTTATCACCTTTAGCATCATGTCTCCGCACCTCATGGGCTAAAATATAGCTAACTTGCCCGAAGGAGTCATAGTCGGAAGGCATTATCCTCATCGTTGGAAGATATCATGCCATGGCCTGAGGATCTCTCGATCTTGTGCATAATTATTCAAAGGCATCATGGTTCAGAGGCACCATCTTCATGGCCCGAGAACATCATTTCATGGCCTGCGAATCCCTTACCATACAATTCATGGCCCGGGATATCATGGTCTAAGGACGTCATCCTCACCGTCCAAAGACAGTCTTCATGGTCCGAAGGGAATTTGCATCATGTCTAAGTTTTCGCAATCATTTATACGTATTTGTGTTCAGTTGTATTTTTTGTAAATTTGCAGGTGGTCCGAAAAGTAACCATTATCCCAACCTGAGCAATCCCGCTCCAGTTTCCATCCAACGTCCACATCCTTCAAATTATTTCAAACATAATCGTTCATCATCCATTACCCAGTCTCATTTACCCATAACTGTTTCAAACCCCAATTAACCCTATTTGGAACATCTTGTTCGTTCTTGCAACGACTCCATTGATTTACTCCATCATTGGATCCGGAACTACACACGACCTAATTCCTATAAAACCAGGGATATGTAGGCAGCTCAGAAACCAGAGTGCGGCCTATATCTTCCAAATTACTTTATTCGGTCAAAATCGGTCATCATTTATTTACCCGACAACTCTTTCATCCTTCCCGGGTAAAGAGCGACAGTTGTTGATACCTAATTTTTCTCTCATATTTCTCAAATATACATGTATACCTTCAAAATATTGCATGAGCATCATCAAGTATTTTTCCATAATTTTTCATAATTTTTAAAGGCTTTTAATCAATTTATTCTTGCATTTTTATCATATAAATAATCATTAATTGCATCACAAATAATTTTAATGATGATTTATCATTTAATTTTCATCGTTATATCCATATTAAGCTTTAAATATTTTTGATATATTTACTATAATCATATTTGCATCCTTAGGTGAAAATCGCATATTTTGCAATAGTAGCCCATATATGTGTATGATTACATTATTTATACGGAAAATGACTTTTTTACATTTTTATAATGTTAGGTAATTATTTTTAAAACATTTTCATGCACAAGTGATATATTTATTTTATAAATTATTTATTTGTTAAATTGGGTATTTAAAATCTAGCCCCATAAAAGCCCCAATTTAGGACTAACCCAACACCCCTTACCATCCCAAGACCTGTTAGCCCAATCCCTATACCCGTCTAAAAATACCTGACCCAGGACCCCTTTGAATCAGGACCGTTGATTTCTAAAATCAATGGTCCACAATACACCTGCCTCTTTAAACCTAATCCACCCCAAACCCTAACTCATTTCACCCAAATCTGTTGCCCTTGTATTCTCTCAAGCCTCCCCCCTCTCCTCTGTAAACCCCAGCACTGTCACCAAAATCCCTCTGATTCCAACCCCACATTGGAATCAATCCATGATTCCTTTACCTTATTCGACCCTTCCTCCTTACTGGCTACCCATTTTTGGGTATTACCTAATTGCTTGCCCAATATAGAAAACGGATCTTGTCAAAATCGAACCAAAATTGATTCAAATACTTAACTTGATGATTTTCCGTTTGTGCTCATCACTCGTTCTTTGTAAGTACGATTATTTTCGTATCTCTCACTGATTCGTACCTAACCCTAAGGATAGGGTTTTCAGATCCTCTTTTGATTCGAACCAAAACTGGTTCAAACTTTAATTTTGAGTGTTATCTCGTCTATATTCGTCCAATTATGCATAAATCTACCTATTTTTTTCAATTTCTTTTACTTACCCTAAATTTGGACTAAATCTAGTTCGATTAGGTGTTGCTTTTGAATAATTTTATTTCTATGTTCATCGCATGCAGTATATGTTTGATTATCTTTATTTTTATGCTTTTATGAGGTTTACCTAAAAACTAGGGTTTGAAACCATCCTCATCTTTACTGATTTTCTGGTTGATGCTCTTTCCTTTCTCGTATTTGACTAATAGTTTCCTTATTTCTGTTTCCTTTATTTTTCTTACCTTGTTTTGCCCTAAAATTGATTGTTAATCAATTCTTATGTGATTTTTCTTACTCTAAGTATTACTCTCCTGATTACACGCCATTATTTTCTATTAGTTTACTGAACTCTTTGGGTTTCTGTATTATTTTCCCTAAATCTAGATATTAATTGATTCTGTAATTAATTACTTTCCTTCTTTATGTTTTTAGTTCTTACACTATTTAAACCCTTCTCCCCTCTCCACTTGAAGCAGAAAAAAGAAGACTAAATAAAACTATCAATACTCTCACTCGAAAAAAACTTAGGTCTTAACTCTAGTTCTCTTTGCTCGTTTGTTTCTGGTCTTGGCCGGTTGAAAGCCAAGGCCAACTGATTCTGGATTTAACTACTATGGTTTTCTTGCTTTCCTGTCTAACTGGTAATCATTATCCCCTTGCCATTTTATTTTTGTATGCCTCCACAATCTGTATTGCTCGACCAGCATGTTTGAACTTTATTTTGAGCATGCTTTCGCCTTTATGCTTCTATGAGTTCATCTAGTCCCATTATTGATACTGTTAATTGGTTATTTTGAATAATATGAATCCTCTTGAAGCTTAACTTAATGTTTAACTTGTCTCATGCATACTGTTTAATGATCCTGAACTTGTTCTGAACTTAGCATCCTTAGGATACTACTAGTATGAAATTAGTTACTCAATCCCAAACTTTACAGATTTGTATTGTTACTTAGTTCATATGCCCTGTCAACTTGTTTGCTAACATGTCTTGTATCCCTCTGGATTCATATGATAACCTGAGTGTTTGCCTTAACACTTTGTCTAAATATTTCTGTGATTAAACAAGGTTGTCCTAAAATGTCATCATGCACACTTAGTGTAATTTGGTCTTTTTCTGACTTAACCTTCTTGAAATTGTGTACTTTGCCAACCTTGCTTTTTATTAATGCAATTATGCCTACATGTTTTGTGTTCTAAAATTTTGTTATGGTAGTCTTCTTCTGAGAAATCCAAACTATTTTAAATCTGTCTCTACCTCCTTTTATATGTTGTTACTCTTTTTAAAACCTCCCAATCTTAGTCCTGTAGGTCCTATCCTCAATCTCCCCAGTGTGAGAACTTCCCAAGGTCCATGTAAGACTCATGTGAACTCTGACACATTGTGAATTGGTTCCTAATCTCTTTTGAATCAAATCTGAGTATGTGGTTCTGGTGTGAGCATTGCCATGGGTCCCTGAGGCCCTTGGTAACTTTGACACACTGGAAACCTAGTTCTATATGTGATATGGGTGATTCACTCATTATTGGCTATGTTGTACCTGTGAAATAAGCCTCGAGGTGGAAATGGTTTGAAGGCCTGATTGCCCAGGTGTATTTGGGCCTAATGAAGGCTCTCTATAGTTTATTCCATACTATTATGTAATTCATTACTCTGGTCTGTAATAAGTTTGTAACAAACAGATTTTGGGGTGCTTTAGTAAAAATGGGAAGGGTTCTTTATTTCCTTTGATAATTCGGGTAGATTTCCTGCCTATAGGATCTCATTTGTGTTGTGGATTCTGCTTATAAGTTTATGCTAAAATCGCATGAGTTCTGTGTTTGCATTTTAGAGATCCTGCCTATAGGCTTTTTATTTGTGATGTTGATGCTGCCTATTTTGTTACAACCGTGCGAGTTCCATATTGTGTTTGCATTTTAGAAATCCCGCCATAGGATTAAAAATGAGAATCGTTAGAAATCTTGCCTATAGGATATGTTAATTTGTCCAATAAAGTGTGTTAGGAATCATGCTTATAGGACAAATATTTGACTCAATTGTTTTCTGGCAATGTGTCTAAATTTCTGCCTGTATGTTATTTAATTAGAAACCATGCATATAGTATTAAGGTCAATTCAATGATAGAAATCATGCCTATAGCGTTAAAATCAGTTCAACATTAGATATCATTCCTATAGGATTAAAATCAGTTCAATAATGGATACCATGCCTATAAGATCAAAGCCAATTCGAACTTAGATATTCTGCTTATATGATAACAATCATCACGCTCGTAGAAGTCATGCTTATAGGTTTCTACTAATTGGTTCTGAATATAATCGTCGTTGTCAATCACTTAGACAATATGCCTATAGGACATAATAACAACTCTGGATGTGTAATTGTGATGCATTACTTCCTGAAGTGCCCAGATGTTATGCTAAATAAAATCAGTAGGCAAATAATAGGTCCTAACACTCGCATTAATAATAATGCTTCCGTGTAATACTACTCACCTATTTATCACGTAGATATCCTACCTATAGAACTTTAAGATTAATAAAGCATGTCAATCAATTGCGTGCATTTGTTGTTTATGTGTGAAGGTCAATATGAGTCCATATCTGCTTTTCTTATTTGAAAGTCCTAATTGTTTTGCTTGTTGCCTAGTCTTTTACATTTTTGAGCAACCTAGGCTTAGCCTAGAACTATCCCAGATAGAGGTCATAATACTTCCAGGGCCATAGATAAGGGACGGGTAGTGCACGCATAGGAAAGGAACTAGAATCAACTACAACGCTTAAGTAACAACTTAAAGATAGTAAGCGGGTAGCAGGAGATGATAGTATGTGTCCGCTAGATAATATGAGTAACATCGCCGTCTCGGGGGGAGTTGCGAAGTATTATTTATGTTGCACGGGGTGATCCTATAGGCTAAAAAATTTAGGATCCCACGTCCCTATTAATTAGTTCTTTACTTTTCCTAGACTAATTCGCTTAATTTAAGTTCGGAGGGACACACCATTGTGGACCTCGAGGGGTGTTGCCTAACATCTTCCCCTCAAGGTAATCTAATCCCTTACCCGATCTCTAGTGATGTAAACTGGTATAACATGAGTTATCTACTCTAGGTGCCCTAACGCACCTTAATCCATTCGGTGGTGACTCTAAGCCAATTCCTTTTCCTAACCCTCTCAAAAGGAGTTGTCCAAATTTCGAAACCCGATTTCGCGAGAAAAAGGGGGTGCGACACTTGATCATCTCGATCTTTTGCTGCAACTGTGACATTAAAACATTAGTTTCTGCCCTCAAATCAAGCCCATGGTTTTTCAAGAGAATAGTTACCTGCTCGGCTTCCTCTTTACAAGCTCTAGCCAAATCAGCTCAGAGGTCCTTGATCTTCACGTCCTTCTACCCACAGAGAAGCTTGATAGAATTCCTCTCCTCTGAAAGCCTTTGGAGATCGGCCTCGCATTGGCTTAATTCGGCCCAGGACTTAAAGAAAGCCTGTATGAAAAAAGAAAAGTGTTAGACAGAAAAAAGGAAAAAGGAAAGAAAGATACATCAACAAAATTCATACTTACTCTGTTCAGAAGATGTTGGGCCTCTTCAAAAAGGTTAGATGCATCATTGATATCGGAGTCATCCACGACCTCGGTAAAGCACTCCCAAAAAGTATCCTCCTCATCGGGGACTCCGCCTATTTCGGGAGTCCTTATGGCTTGTGCATCCCTTATAGCCTCTTCGGAAAAGGCAGGTAGGGATGGTGAGTGACATGCTGCCACTGCCCCAAGCGAGTCATCGGGGCGCTCTGTTCAGCTCTAGGGATCTTGGGACCAGCCCCCTATGGTATGTTCATCCTTTGACGTGAGGCACCCTCGACCTCAGATGATTCGAGGACTTTGCCCGAAACTTCTTCAACACGAGGCGGGTCCTCGTCAACCGCCACCGGTTTAGTAGCCTTGGCGGTCTCGGCGGCCTTCCTCACTTGGGTCACCAGCATCGAGTCATCATATTCATCTTCGTCAACTTCTTCTTCTTCCCTTGGCCTTTGGATTGACTCCAAAGTCAGAGGGATAACGTTCCCATTGGGTTTCCGAGTTGTTCTCTTTTTGGGTTTTTCCCCCTCGGAGGTCGAGGTCCCTTTTCTCTTATTGTCCATCCCCGGCTTCGGAGCCGGGGCCATAGCCTCTTCCTCACTATTCAGGGGCCTCAAGACCACATCCTTTCTCAGGCTTGCACAAGAAAAGACAAAGTAAGTGACAAGAAATATAGCCAATGCATCAGGTATGAAAAAAGGGAAACTTACCATGGCTCTTTGCTTCCCATCGGCCTTTTGACAAGTTGCGCCAGCATCGCTCGGCGTAGAAAGAAGTTGAAGCCAGCTTTTGGACCCAGTTCTCGAGGTCAGGGATAGCTCGAGGTATCCAAACAACCGATGCATGACGAAAGAAGATATTAAATAATGCAGAAAAGACAAAGCATGGAAATTAACAGGCTAAGTGCTACTTACGCTATGGGTTCTATTTTTCAGAAAAGGGTATTTTCTCCTTCGGGATGAGGTCGCAGGTCCTCACCTGAAAAAATTGACCCATCCATCCTCGGTCTTTGTCCTCATCGGTGCTCGATAATAATTCCTTGGTTGCCCGCCGTTGCAATTTGACCAACCCCCGAAAGATACGAGAGTTGTATAACCTGATGAGGTGATCGAGGGTGAAAGGAAACCCCTCGGCCTTGTTGGTGAAGAATCGGATCATGATCACTATGCGCCAAAAGGAGGGTTGTATTTGGCCCAAAGTCACCTGATATTGATGGCAAAAGTCAATGATGGCTAGATCGAGGGGGTCCAACGTGAAAGGATAAGTGTAAACACTTAGATACCCTTTCACGTGAGTAGTGATGCTCTATTCAGGGGATGGGATCTCGGCTATCGAGCAGAGGTACCTCGATACATGCTCACATCGACCACGGACCGATGGAGGTTTCTCGGTTTTGAAATCGGATTTAAGAACACACGGGCCGGGAACGCATTCCTCAGGGAGCGTATCCACCAGCGTTTTATCGTCGGCCAGCCGTGAAGAAGAAGAGGAAGCTTTTTCCTTTTGTGGAACCATTTTAAAACTAGCGGTAAAAACCTAACGAGTAATGAAATAAAATAAATTGATAGAGATAAAAGCTTGGAAGAGCAGATGAAGGTGAAGGTAAAGTTTGATTCAACGAATATAAGCCCTATTTTTGGATTTACAGTGACGGTTCAACGACACTAGTAGTCGACCGACAACAGACGTTCATTAATGGTTTGGAAAACTGTAGCGACAGGACATTTCAGTCACTTCCATCACTTACGTCACGAGGATGACATCATTGTCTATCGGTTCGTTTCTTATCATTATATTCCAAGAAACGAGGGGACTATCTGTATACAGTACTACCCGATTTTACTTTCGATAGAGACTGGGACGTTGCATCGAAGAGCTGAGGTGCGCTTATCAGTTCGAGGGTACCTTAACTCGAGGCTGAAGCTCTGTTTGCACACTGGTTTGATTTATTTCTAGTTTAATTCAGTCATTTACTTACACAATTATCAATTGATATTGGGTGAAATCACATATTCTTAAAACTAAAATATAAGTTTAATTATTATCCAAATGTTAGGGTATATATATATATATATATATATATATATATATATATATATATATATATATATATATATATATATATATATTCGGGACTAAATTATTTTGGCTAAAAAACGAGTAAAACTAAAGTTAGACGACAATCTTATTCTTCTTTTGGATCTAGTAAAATTCCATATCTAGCTTTATACGGCTAATATTATTTTATTACAACTAAAGTCCATTCTTATTTGACATTAAATTAAGTAATTAACAAATGAAAGCAAACATAGGATTTCTTGTACTAATTTGATAGGCAGTTACAAAAGCCGCCAAATCAATAGAGAAAATAATATCTCGTAATATTCATTTGTTTGCTTTAAGAGGGAATTTTCTTGATTACATCATTGTTTACGCTAATTAAGAATTAATTATTTCTTAAGCAAACTTATAGTTACACTTGGCATCCTTGGCTTGATATCCTTGTAACATAGGATTGGTTCGATTCTCGTAAAGTAAATCAATGATGTGAAGTTACATTTGCCCTTTAATTTACTTTTAAATATTATTCATATATAATCCCCATTTGAGTATTCGAATGTATATATCGTTACCATTGTATTTTCGAACAAAATGCCATAGCCACATGGTTTGTTGTCAAAACGATACAATACAATATTATAAATGTATTATGAAACGATATACAATAATAATGGCGGGGCCACATTTGACCAAGGGGTATCAAGCGACATTCCTTCATTTTTTGATATATCTAATTATTTTTATTTTTATTGATAAAAATTTTATACCTTAAATTTTTAATTTGTAAAAAATTACAGTTAACACTTTAATAATTTTTCCAAAAAGAGGAGGGAAAAGAAAAAAAGTTGGAGGAGGAAACAAGAATATAACCACCGGTTAGTTAAATTTGTTACACAAGGCACCGCGTTCATCCATGTGAACCTTTCAGTGAATTTCAGGTCAATATCTGGTAACTAACGCGCTAGAATTAGGCGCGTGTGCACGTTCTTGTATTTGGCTACCTGTTAACCTCTCTCTGTCCAAAGGGCATATTAGTGGTTTTTTATTTTTCTTTTTTATTGTCTAGTCATTTTTTTTATTTTCTAATTTTTTCCATTTTAGTATAATATCACTACTGTCTTGTCACTTCACCTATGTCGTACTACCCCATCATCCACATGACAATTATTAATGAATAAAAATATGCACCATTTGGTAACAAGGTGAGAGTTGTTTGATTTGCCATAATTTAGCTAGAAACCAAAAATTACAATGCTACTGTCTTATGTTATACCAAAAATTATCTAATACATATGCTAGTACGAAAGTGACAAATACTTAGGGGTCGTTTGGTAGGGTGTATAAAAATAGTACTGAATACGATATATTAGTAATGATGGGATTAATAAATGCTGAAATTAGTTATGCTGAGATTATTTCTTATCGATTGTTTGGTTTGGTGTGTTAAAGGTTTTGAAAGGACGGTTTTATCTTTACACATGCTCAGTGGCGAAGCCAGGAATTTCCACAAAGAAGTTTCAACTTGAAAGAAGTGACTAAAAATTTCCAACAAAGGGTGTTCAATATATGTTAAACACATATAAATCCTAATATTGTATCTATATACATAATATCATTTTTCGACAAATGGTGGTCAATTAAAGTAGCGTCACTCATGTACATGCTTATCCATGTATTAAAATTATGATATTGCTAGTGCCATTGCTTTAATATAGATATAAGAATAGTACTCAATAGAGTATATTACTAATACAAAGGTTAAAAATACTACCAGCAATCTAATCGAGATGCATATTAGCGGATCGTATTACCGCATAGACCCAAGTTATAGTTAGGAAAAGAATTATAATTTCACATTCACCTAATCCGGACATTGTTAAAAAAACCACATATCAAGAGACTAAATTAAGCTACAAAAATCGGCTTATTTTAAGAATTTTTTTTTTTTTTCAAAAGTACTTTCGTGAGAAGCAGGTTGTGTTTGGCTAATTGATTTGAAAAGCACTTATGAGCAGCAATTAGTATTTGACTATGCTTTAAAAAATAGTTTTTAAGTGTATTTTTTTGAAATGTGCTTTTCAAAACAATATTTTTGGAGAACAGTTACTTTTTTCTGCTTCTCCAAAATGTGTTTCTCCTCAAAATTACTTTTTTTTATTCCAAAAATTTGATCAAACACCTTAATTTTAGAAAGAAAAAAAATACTTTTAACAATAAAAATGTTTTCGACTCAAAAAAAGCTCG
This sequence comes from Nicotiana undulata, assembly GCA_005239495.1. Taxonomy (NCBI): domain Eukaryota; kingdom Viridiplantae; phylum Streptophyta; class Magnoliopsida; order Solanales; family Solanaceae; genus Nicotiana; species Nicotiana undulata. Next base: position 142,849 of record ML288887.1, read on the forward strand.
GCCAAAAAGGCTATAATACTGTGAAACGTGAAAGAAAGAAACAAAGGAAGGAAAGGAGAGAAAAATAATCAACTTGTGTTTAGCTAAATTTAATCTGCGAGTAAAGGGCACGCGCCGCCGATAAGTAGATTTGAACTTTGAAGGCAAAACGAATCAGTAACAGCCCCTCTTCTTTTGGAAGTCACGACTCACACATAACTTCCTCCGACACCTAACAAATTTTACATTTCTCCCTACCCCTACCCCCACCCCCCAAAGATGTGT
>ML288887.1:143365-188067 GCA_005239495.1 Nicotiana undulata
CACCCCCCAACCCCCACCCGCCCCGGCCTTCGCAGTAGAAATAGAAATGAAAAAGGTTTTTCGTTGTTTTTTCTGGCAGCAGTAGTATGAAAAGGCACCATTTAACCTATCTAATCTTAAAAAAGAATATCAGTATTTCAGAATAAAGGATATACTAATTCTTACGTAGATTTGGGTTTTTATAGTAATTTAAATACTTGAAAAGTTTGTCCCTATTTATTTATTTTATGTGACATTATTACTATTCAAAATTTAAAAAAATCTTTTTTTAATACACTTGATCACATACTTTAAAAATATTGTTAACTATATAAACTAACTCAAATATGTGCGTGTATATATATATATATATATATATATACATGTACATGTCTAGATCTACACGATTATTGGCTCGTTTGGTAGAAATGTGTTAGGGAAAATAATAAATGTATTAGCTTTGATCTCATTAATTCTTTGTTTGGTAGTATTTTTCAACCTATGCATAACTACTCCCTCCGCTTTAATTTAGATGACATATTTTGCTTATGGAAAGTCAAATTATGAAGTTTGACCAACATTTTAAATTATTTTTTAATCATATTTATATGAGGAAAACTACACCTTATAGCACTTTTGTTTAATTTTTAAATATCTAAATCTTAATTTTAAAATACTAAATTAAATTAATCCAATTTAATTTCAAAGTTTAGTCAAATTAACTCTCGATAAGAGAAATGTATCATTTAAACTCAAAAAGAGGGAGTAATACTTTATTAGTTAGATACCATGTCCAATACTATTCTTATACACAAAAAATGATGATATTAGCAATCCATAATTTTTAATACATGAATAAGCATGTATAAAGACAGAACCGTCCTGTCAAAACCACTAATATACCAAACCAAACAGTCAACAAGAAATAGCTCATCGTTAGTAATACACCCAATTCAGTACATTTTTATATATCCTACCAAACGACCCCTTAATATTGTTGATTTAATACTCCAAATTCTTTGTATTCATTTAGAAAAAGTACTACAAGCAACAAAAATGCTGATGTGACTACTTGAGGCGTTTGGACATAAGAATTGTAAAATTTAAAAAATGGTGGAAAAAAATTTCAAGTGAAAATGATATTTGAAATTTAGAGTTGTATTTGGACATAAATTTCAGTTTGGTTTGTTTTTGACGTTTTGTGAATCATTTGAGTGAAAATTTTGAAAAATAATTTTTCAGAGTTTTTCAAATTTTCGGAAATTTCCAAAATGGATCTTCAAATAAAAATTAAAAATTTTATGAATAAACGCTGATTTAAAAAATAAGTGAAATTTGTTTGAATTTTTTTTTTATGTCCAAACGGGCTCTAAATATATACTAGTACGTAATACACCTAGTATGCCTTTAATTTTATAGCTATTACTATTATTACTACTAAGGAGTGTATATTTTTGGACGGAGGAGGCAGTATAATACTCACACTCCCACGCACAAAACGTTTCTCCATTGCCACTCTCTCCTCAAACCTCTCTCTCTATATACCCAATCGCCGGCGCCATTTGATTCCTCCTCCCTCCCCCTTCTTCTTCGCCGTCCCTCTTACTATAAATATCAATGTGTGTACACTATTAACTAACTCTTCACGTAATTGTATCACACATTCCTTCCCCTTTGTTTGATTTTTCTTCTTCTTCTGTACTTTCTGCTATAAACAGTTTGGTACTTTCGAGATGTTTGACCTCAATCTCGGTTTCGAAGAATTTGCCATGGACGACGACACTGTTCACCTTTCATATGAAACGACGACGTCGGAGAAGCTGAGGGAACTACAAATGGAGAATTCCGGAACATCGAATTCATCCATTGTGAACGTTGAAACTTCCAGTACTGCCGGCGATGATGAGTTTTTTTCGTGTTCCGATGATCGTCGCCGTAATGATGGATACGCATTTGATATTCTGAAAAGGAATGATTACGAGGAGAGTGAGTTTGTTACTAAGGAGTTGTTCCCGTTGACTGGCGGAGAGGCGGCGGCGGAGGAGTTGATGTCCCCACAGCAGTGGTTGGATCTCTCGGCTAATTATGGTGGTCCGGCGGAGCAGAGGATCGTTGCTGTTCCGCAGCAGAGACAACAAGTGAAGAAGAGTAGAAGAGGACCCAGGTCGAAGAGTTCTCAATACCGTGGTGTCACTTTCTATCGCCGCACTGGTCGATGGGAATCTCACATCTGGTCCGTTCTTCTTTCATTTTTTTTTGAATTTTTGCTTTAACTTGTTAAGTAATTACAGATAAATATTTCCATAACATTAATTGTTAATCTGATAATAATGGTCATTAACGGTTAAATTACATTGATATTGTAAAAAAAAAGATAACAAAGTTAAACTATCAATGTATATAACTCAAATTCTTTTGTTTCCAATTGCGTGTATGCAAATATGCTGCTTATAATGATAAGTTTACAGAGGGACTCATAATTATTCTATTGCGGTGTGCTGTTGAAATGCGGATAAAATATAGGAGTATGCAGTTAAAGCTAGAAATTTAACAAAGTTTCTATGATGGTATTATGCAGGGATTGCGGGAAACAGGTTTACTTGGGTAAGCAAATGTGTTTGTTGAACAATACTGTTTTGTTGATTTATAGTTTTTTGTTACTCTGTTCTTGAGGTTTTTTTAACTGCAAGCTTCATTTGGACATTTTTGAACTTTTTAAATAAATGCTACAGGCGGCTTTGACACTGCACATGCTGCTGCTAGGTACGTTAATGTTACTATGTTAGAATGAATTTTATTAGCGAAGTGATTTTTTGATTGTGTTTAAATGGAGAAATTGGATTGTTAATGTATTGAATTTAATTTCCCTGCTAATTTCAGGGCATATGATCGTGCTGCCATTAAATTTAGAGGACTTGATGCAGATATCAATTTCAATGTCGCTGATTATCACGATGATCTAAAGCAGGTCAGTTGGAACCACCTAAGTTTGAAATCCTTTTTCTCAATTAGGAAACTGATTTTGGTTCGTTTTAATTGTCTTGTGACTGGTATACAGATGTCGAATTTTACAAAGGAAGAGTTTGTGCACATACTTAGACGTCAGAGCACTGGTTTCTCTAGAGGAAGTTCGAAATACAGGGGGGTCACACTGCACAAATGTGGACGATGGGAAGCCCGGATGGGACAGTTTCTTGGAAAGAAGTGAGTTACCACTTGTCTCACCATAGCCTAGGCATATCATATTACTAGTGATATAAATGTTTAAAAGCTTTCTTGGTCCCTTATCATATCAATATAGTGATTTTATAAACTAGAGGGAATATTGTCTCATTGGATATATGCCTGCAGGTATATCTATCTTGGACTGTTTGACAGTGAGATAGAAGCTGCAAGGTCCAATGATCGTAACTTGACTCTCCCCTCCCTTTTACATTATGTTGCTTTCCCTTTCAACATTGAATAGACTTGGTCTTTTGCTCTTGTGCAGGGCGTATGACAAGGCTGCTATAAAATGCAGCGGAAGGGAGGCAGTCACCAATTTTGAGCAGAGCACTTATGAAGGGGAATTAAGTTCTGAGGATAATGGAGGTACTATTGTTTTAGGCTTTTCCACATATTTGAACTCCATTATGATAGTTGCGTCTTTACTCTTGTACCTAGCGTGTTAAACGGCCTATTTTTCCATCCTTATGTAGGTGCAAGCCATAGTCTAGATCTGAACTTGGGAATAGCCTCCTCTTCACTAGCTGATGAACAGCATGGCAACACATGCCAAATGGGAAACACTGAATTCCTTCTTGCCTCAAATGGTTTGACTGAATATAGAGGAGCCATGGTAATTTTGAGTCCGTGATCTTCATTCTGATTCTTTTGAGTCATCTACGTATGAGATGTCTCACGAAGGAAGATTAGTAGTTTATTTCATAAATAAGCAACATTCGTAGTTGAACATCTTTTTGCAGGGCTCTCCTTCTACCACAATGGGAGGTAAACTGCCCCATGTCCGTCAACCACTGACTGATCGCCCTCTGCTCTGGAATGGAGTGAACACGAGTGTCTTTCCCACATTTAAGGTACTCATTATCAAAATTGATTGAACCATTTCGAGTTATTCCACTTAATCGAGTGGTAACTGTAGCATTCACTGCCAGGTAGAAGTCCCAGTTACTTGATGCTTATTTTAGTATAATGTTCCTTAGATAACAAGATAGGAAGCTACTGGTATTTCTTTGTAACCTCGTTTCTTTATCGACTTGAACCGCATCATCTTCGTATAGTATTCATGACATTATATATCTGTCTTAGGTCTTAATATCCAGTTTCCTTATCTGATTGATAGGAGTAGCTTTAAGAAAACACAAATTTGTTGTTGTCTTATGTAATTACTGTTCTTACTGGCTGAAAATTTATACATTTTGTCAATTTGATTTTTGATTTAAGCATTGAACAAAATACTATTATGCTCCTTACAGGGAACAGCAATAGGGAAGGGTATGGAAGTTGATTCTTCACCAAATTGGACGCGGCAAGACCAACATCCTTATGGTGGGAGTCCTTCAATGCCACTCTTCTCTACTGCAGCATCATCAGGATTCGCTAATTCAACCGCAGCTGCTGCTCATCAACACCACTATTCTACTGGGCCATTACCTTATCATCATTCGCCATCACTTGCCAATATGAACTTTTCACATTATTACTGCAGGAGCTGAAGTAGTTTGCTATTTGATCAAAAAAACACCCGATATCTTTTCTTCGTCTGCTCTGGGAAAGATGCTCGAAGGACAAAAAAACATGTGACGAAGAACTAATTGAATTCTAGTTTTCTTAGGAATGAGGCAGTGTGAAACTGGTTAAATTTGCTGTACAAAGTTTCAAAAAGCTACACATCTTTTAGCAGGACAGCATTTTTACATTGCTTTGACTATTATTGAGTATATTCCATTTGAGCTTCATGGTCAATCATGTTCTTTCATATTTTGCTAGCAAAACTTGTAATGGAGGCATTGATTCGGTTCATAGTATTTGGAAAGATTAAAGAATTTGAATCTCCATTGTTTGCTGAACCATTTGAGTGCGCATTCCCTACTGTTACAAAATGAGTCCAGTCTTTGGTGTACATTCCACCAAGCTACAAATTTGTTTCTGTTCATTTTGATGCTAAGTAAACTTGTGAATCAGTTGTCTTATGTTTGTTACAATCTTATCTTCTAAGTAGAAAAGAGTAGAGGGATAAATGCCTGCCCCTCAAGATTTCTTCGGACTTCCGTATAGAAAAGAGTACCTTCTAACTGTGTGACTTATAGGTTATAGATTTGAAACGTAAAATGATACTTGCATTAAAGTAGATGGTCTATACCACACTTCATTGAGGTAAGACTATTTTCCGAACCCCGTGATGCTTTATACACGGGACTTTTGGTATGCCACGTTGAATAGTGAAAGTTAGGTCCTGTTACTTAGGTTCTGACGAACAAGTACTAAAATAAGGCAATCCTTGACTTTGCTTTTAAGAATCAAAGTGTACTAAACATATTAGTCGTAAAAATAGGTTTGTCCGGATTTGTATACGTAAGGAACTAGGAAACCAACTTCAAAAGAAAATGCCAACCCATACTTTTTGTACTCCCTTCCTGTTGGACTAATTATTGCCTTACTAATTAAAGTGACTCTTTGTCAACCTCAGGAGCCAGGATTATGTGTTCAAGGATCAAGATCCTGTCCTTTTGTATTGGTAAGATATTTTAGTATTTTCTATCTATTCTACCTCAAAATGAACGACGTGGAATTTGTCATAAAATAATAATAATAACAACAAACTCATCGTAATTCAATAAATGAGATTTGGGGTAAGTATACATAAACTTTATCCCTGTCTTATAGAGATAAACAAGTTGTTTCCAATTAACGCTCGGCTGAAGGAGAATTTGAGAATAACTTGTTTAATTTTTCGATGTGAATTTAATTTTTATTAATTAAATAAATATTTTAAAATAAAAAATGGAAAAAAGTAATAGATAGTAATAATATCACTTGTTCGGAACAAAAGCGAATAACATATAAGCACTCAAACTTATCATATACTCCCTCCCATCCAACATAAGTGATTTTTTTTGTTGTTTTTACACATTGATAAATTCACTTTTTAACATTAATTAGCAATGAAATTGATCATATTAACCTTTAATATTTCTCATATAAATACTCATAACACATACTCCAACATTATTTACTCCAAGGGCGATATAAAAAAAATTAATTCATTTTTGAAATCTAGAAAAATTATTTATTTTGAGTCACAAATTTTTTTTATCAAAAACTCACTGAACCGGAGGAAGTACCAGAACTTTGATTTATATGGCCCGCACCAAATATTATGCTCTGTCGTGCTTAAAATATTTGGAGGAGTATTAGCTAGTTCTGGGCTCAAGTGATGTTCTGGTTAAGCTGCCAAAACCTAATATTAAGTAAAATTATCCTGAAAACTTGAACAAATCAATTCTTACTTAGAATAGGTCTTCGAACATTCTTGCATTAAAATGAGGGGAGAAAATTATGATAAATTATAAATTTTATAAAATAACCTCAATCTAGTAACAAGAAAATATACTGTAACTTTTTTTATTCTTATTATTTGTATAAATCAAATAATAATAATAGTAATAATAATAATAATAATAATAATAATAACGATTTAAATAAATTTGGAGCCTTCAAATTTTGGGGCCTAAGGCGGGGGACTTGCAGTCGTATCCTATATTTGTGCCACATTTTAACATATACCCTATTTTTAATAATTATTGATTTGGTAACTAGTTGACTAAATATCCGTAATAATATGACAATTACACCCTAATGAATCTTGTGATCTGCAGCCTCATTCATTAAAAAAAGATTTTCTCCTCTCCTCTCAGCAACTTTATAAAAAAAAAACAGAAACTTATCCAGATTCATCTTTAGAATCACACTTGCATGAAGTTGTTTCACCTTGAAGCTAAAAACTACATGCTAATGTAGCATGAAGTTGTTTCATGTTGAAGTTAAAACTTCATGCTAATATAGCATGAAGTTGTTTTACATTGAAGCTAATACTTCATGCTAATATAGCATGAAGTTGTTTATCCAAAACTTTAATCTAAACATGCTTAAATTATTTAGTTCATTTGCTAAAGCTTCATACCAAAATATACTTAAGTTATTTAGTTCATTTGCTAAAACTTCATACTAGACATGCTTAAGTTATTTAGTTAATTTGCTAAAAATTCATACTAAAATTGCTTAAGTTGTTTAGTTCATTTGCTAAAACTTTATACTGAACATGCGTAAATTATTTAGTTCATTTAGTAAAAATTTCATACCAAAACATGCTAAAATTTTATCCTGTAACCTACAATTTTGTCAATAGTCGTGAATGACAAAATCATCTTTTTTAAACGTTTTAAACAAAAAAATAAGTATGAATACAAACGAAAAAATAAAATGAATATAAATTAAAAGGCAACCAAATAAGATGTTCCATGCCATTTTTACGCCTGAGGCACCGGCCTCACTGTCTAAAGCCCTAAAGCCTTAAGCCGTCCCTGACTGTTAGAGGCGATTGTGGATATTAATTAGTCATTTTGTCGCATTTGAAATTTGAAAACACACTGTGTCGGTACAATAACAGCCAATTCTTTTGGTTATGACTCTGGGTCTGTTTGGCACACAGAATTTTTTTTGTTTTGAAAAATAAGTGAAATTTTTATTTTCTTTTTATGTTTGATTAGGCGGTAAAAAGTATTTTTTTAAAATAAACAATATTTAAGATGAAATGAATAAGGGTTAAGAAGAGTGGTGTTTGATAAAAAATGATGATCTTTGGTTAAACTAATTAATCAGTTATTAAAGAGGTTAATCCTGGTTAAAGATAATAACGTCAGGTCTATGATAAGCAATGTAGATGATGTAGATAGCGGTTAGGAAGATTTAATGTATCAGATATTAAATGCTGCAATAATGTGTTAGAAGTATCAAATATTAAATGCAATAAATGGCACTAAGTGTAAATAAATAAAAAGATGCACCCAATATTGAATGAGGTGAATGATTCTGCTTTCTGACAATGATGAGTGACAAGAATCTATGAGAATATTGAGGACTTTCTCGCATGTGGTAGAAATGACAAAAAATAATCCAAAAAGACGAATCTATTAGAAATGTGTTCTTTGTATTTATCTAGAAAACTTGCTTTTCAAAAAAGTTCTTATCACTTAGAATATTACATGTCTTTTGTCTTATCTCTCATTCTATTTATATGAAATATTCCCAAAGAACCCTAAAAATACAAATAGAGAGAATATTTAATAGAATATTCCTTCTAAAGATCCCAATTCAAACTAGTTGTTACTACCGCTCATTCTACTCGACCTCGGTCGTGGTTGACCGCTTGGTGACATGTTCTGTTAATCATTGGTCGAACTCGGTCAAATTGCTCATGATAATCACCTCTTCATGTTGAATTTCCTCAGTCAGATTTTAACCCATACAGTTAGTCACTCCACTTATCGAGGTCGTCTTTTGGTCGACCTCGGTGAGCGGACTTCGCTAGTCGCAGTCGAGAAATTCAGGTGGACATGTCAAGTAGTAATGATCACGGTCGAGAAGGTAATGCGGCGCTTTGCAGGCCACAACTTATCATGACGTTGGTTCAGACTAACGTCACTGCATCATGCGTGATTATTACGCATCTTTCTTATGCGTTGCATCACTTCTTGCGCCCCTGTCATTTCGACATTTGTGTATCGTCGGTTGATTTTCTGGATTGGGGTGTCTGAGTTCTCTATAAATAAGGATTGGAAACCATTCGTATGATCCTTTGTGTTTTCTGGCATTTGAACCTTCATATTTTCCTCTCTTCTTCTTCTTCCTGTATTCTTGCTTCCATTTTCGCACCCTTTTTCTCCTTTCTGACTTGAGCGATTTCAGCTACTCCTACCTCCCTTGAGTTTGTACCTTCTGCATTTACAATCAACCAAAAATGGTCAATGCACCCTTTGGTTCTGGGGAGGCTTCTAACCCAATCCCACTGGTAGTGAGAATGCCTCCTCACGACGATGAGGCTGCCATTGCCGCTAAGGACGGAAGCTTTCCCATTGTAGAGGAAATAATTTATCATAACAACAAAGCCACGTCGGACTACTCAAAACTGCCCGCAGACGAGCCCGAACCTGAGGAATCCGAAATGGATGCGGCCTACCTCCCTGAACTTAGGGCCAAGTTCAACATCCCGGCCCATATCGACCTAATCCTGGCCAACCGCGGGATTTCCATTCTCCATCTGCTGCACCTTAGCGCCAAGCTACCGTAAGGGTACGATGTTACACCTTAGCCACCGTGGGAGCAAGGTATTGGTGGTGAAGATGGACGATAAAGCCAATCGCTGATTTTGGTACAACTTTTTCGATACCAAAACCGAGCACGTGGTGGCAAACCCCAATGGTTTCCCTGAAGCGTGGAACTTCGCTCGTAAGTACTTCTGCTGATTGTTTGTTGTGTTTATCTCGGTGGTGACTTAATCGTTCCTCTTTTTCATTGAGTTGCCGAGAGACATCCCACTTCGTTTGTTGCTGATATTCATGACTAGGTAAGTCAGATCTTGCCCCGTACGGTGGGGATCCGTGAATGGTCGACATTCTACAAGAAGTTTGAGCGCAAGCCTTCCGCGACCGGTGAGTCATATATTTTGAACTTCTGTTACTTCGGCCTTCATGTTGTCTTATTTTCCTTCTCTTCTATTTTATAGCGGGGTTCACTTAACTTCTACTTTTGTTGTCGGGTCGGAGAGCTTCTAGAAAGGTGAAGTCTCCTACCCCTGCCTTTCGACAACCAAGTGCTACGACGGGGTCTTTACTTGCTCTGACTGTGGGCAAGTCTGTTCAGACGCCTACTTCTTCCTAGACCCCGACAGTGCCTAGCCTAGTAGACGGGCGGCGGCCCCATCAACGGAGACTCCGGTTTCTCTTGTGTTACATTTGGTAGACGAGTCGTCACCGAGTAAGGCGGGACTAGTTCCACTTAAAAGGAGGAGGGTGGAAGTGGGAGGCAAGATAGCCAGAGCCTAAGAGTCGACAAGGGGCGACCCTAAGCCGACCATAGTTGCATCGGAGAGTGAAGTGGACTTGGCCTCTATGGCTCCGCCGCCTGCGGAGGTCGTGGAAGATGCTCATTTGCCCGAGGTCATTATTGAAGAAGGAGGGCTACAAGAGGCAACGGAGGCCGTGTCGAGGAGCGATTCGTCACCTTCAGAACAGGCTGGCGTTCCTTCGTCAGCCGGGGAGAGAGAGAAAAGTGTGGTCGTGGATGGCTATGAGACCGGTTCTTACGTTGACTCTGAAGAGGTGCGGATTTTTATCGAAGGGTTTACTCGGGTGGAGGTAAGGTTATAGGGATTCACTCGCACCATAGTCGCCCCCTGGACCACGACTTACTGGTGGATACAGAGAACGTGGTTCCTTCTTTGGGTCCACTCTGCTCTAAACCAAAGGGCAGGACCTTATATACGTTCAACGATGCCGCCCTATCGTCGGGCTTAGCCGCAATGGCCTTGAGGGTAAGTTTCTGATCTCTAGTTCCCATGCCTTATTTTCTTCCTTTCTTTTTAGATAGACTTCCTTATTTTTTTTATTTCTCTTTTTCATTAGACCATCATTTTGGAGAATGAGAGTGCCCTCCCAGAAGAGAAGCGGAAGGTTATTTTCAAGAGAATGGAGAGGAAGTACCGTGAGTACTGCGCCAAGAACCATGAGATATGCAACCGGTCCGGTGTGGATGGCAACTTCCAGGCCCTTAGGGATGAGCTGAAGCAAAAAGACGATGAGATTATGAGAGTCATAGGTAAATGCAGCGAGCTTGAGGGAGCACTTAGAGCCAAAGAGGACGAGCTCGAGGTGAGCAAGGGGGTCTAGGATGAGTGTGCAGACCTTCAAACACAAGTGGCATCTCTGCGGACCGAGCTTGAGCAAAGTTCGATCAAAGCCAACAATTTGAGTGATGAGGTGATCGAAAGGCGGCAGAGTTGGAGAAGGCCGAGGAGACCATGGTGGATGCTTTGGTGAAGGTGGCGCCGCTAGAAGATGCCATTCGCATCCTCCAATCCGAGCGGGCAAATGATGCGGAGACGACCGTGCTTAGGGAAGCAAGGCTTGATGAGCGAATTGGGGGGATTGAGAAAGAGGTTTCAAACCTTATTGATCATATTGTCGTTCTTGAGGCCGAAAAGGCGCAGCTATTGGCTCGACCGTCTTCTTCTCACACTTCCACTTATACTGATGTTTCACGGGATTTGTATGAGAAGTTGATCAACTTCGAGGCCCAGCTAGACATATTGAGGGATTTGATGACGGCGGGGAGAATTTCTGAGGCTTAGTTTGAGCATGCTCGTGCTAAGGCGCGCACAACTCGGGTCGCCTGTGGTTATGATCTTACAACGCCGGGGCTGGTGATGGTGAAGAGGACTTGGACGGGATTGAGCAAGGTGCCTGGTATGAGGACGAATACTCTGATGGTGAGGACGACGGTGGGGACGGTGTTGCTGAGTAGTTATGTTTTTTTGTATTTGTTTTTACTTTTATGGGCGTCTATTCAGCCTTTGTAAAGATATATTTTTGAATTGGAATGCTATTATTGTTGTTTGTTTCTAAATCCTTTCTATTTTCTCTTGGGTGTTTTCCTCGTTTGGTTGCCTTGATTAGAAGAACTTTGGATTTATTAGTGGTCGTGATGGTAGACTTTAACCCGAACAAGGTCGAGTGTGAATTTGAGCGATTCGAATGTGGTTTTAATTAATTCAAGCGAAGTTGAATGTCACCTTAATTAATTCGAACGAGGTCGAATGTGAGTTAAATTCGAGCGAGGTCAAATGTTACTCTTAGTTAGTTTGAACGAGGTCGGTCGTGAGTTAATTCGAATAAGGTCGAATGTTACTCTTAATTAGTTCGAACGAGGTCGAACGTGAGTTAATTCGAACGAGGTTGAATGTTACCCTTAATTAGTTTGAACGAGGTCGAATGGTACTCTTAATTAATTCTGACGAGGTTGAATGTTACTCCTAATTGATGAAGCGTTAATTTGGTGAAGACATGGGAGAAATTCATGTAATTGTATGCTTTGCTTACATATATATTGGAGAAGTTTACAAGTTTTTCGGGTTGGTATTTCAATCCCAGTCTATCTAGTCATTTCATTAGTCGTCCTGGATAAGTATTTGAGAAGCCGGGCAATGAATTGGTCAACTCGTGTCCTTACCTGCTCGTGCTTAACTCAAAATTTTCTCCTCACTGCCTCGTTAAAAACCTCCCCAAGAAAACCCGATTGCGACAAAACTCAGGTGAGGGAAAAAGAGTACGGCACAGAGAACGTTTTTCCTTAAAAGTTGAAGTACTTGAGGTGGGCGATGTTCTAGTTGTCTGGTAGTAGTTTTTCTTACATTGTTTCTAGTTGAAATGACCCTTTATTTGTTGTTACTATGATTTTTTATGGTCCGTCCCAATACGTTCCCAGTTTTCCTTCCCGTAGATCCTTGCTTGCCTGTGTTTTGGCCTTGAGTACGTAGTCCCCGATTTTGAGTGGTCTGACCTTGGCTTTTTGTTGTAGTAGCGTTCTGCCTGTTGTTTTTGGGCGATCATCCTTATGTATGCCATATCTCTCCATTTTTCATCTTCATAGAGGTCATGCCTTCTACTTTCGTCGTTCTCGACCTGCTCTCGTGGGAGTATCTTAGACTTGGTTCTCCGACCTCGACTAGTATTACTACATCAGTCCCATTGACTAGTAAGGTGTCTCTCCTGTGCTTGTTTTCGGTGTTGTGTGGTATGACCACAACACTTCCGGTAATAGTTCCGGCAAAGTCCATTGTCATTCTCGAGCTTTTTCTTCATGACATTCCGTATTAATTTGTTGGAGGATTCCGCTTGCCCATTTCCCACAGGATGATATGGCGTGGAGAGTATTCTTTTGATGTGCCATTTCTTGAAGAACCCAACGATCTTTTATTCGAGTGAATTGAGGCCCGTTTTCACAACTGATTTCTTTGGGGAGGCCGAAGCGGCACACAATATTCTTCCATATGAAGGCGATCACTTCTTGCTCGCGTATCGGGCGAATGCACCTGCTTCCACCCACTTGAAAAAATAGTCAGTTAAAACAAAAAGAAATCGAACATTACCTCGCCTTGTTGGGAGGGGGCCGGCGATTTCCATCCCCCACTTTATGAAAGGCCAAGGTGAGGTGACTGGGTGGAGGTGCTCGCCCTCTTGGTGGATCATATGGGCATATTTTTGGCATTGTTCGCAATTTTCACGAAGTCGGCGGCCTCTTTTTTCATGGTGGGACAGTAGTAGCCTACTCGTATGAGACATCTGACCAGAGCTCAATTGCCGAAATGAGCTTCGTGGTGGCCTTTGTGGACTTCTTATAGGACGCGTCGTGTCTGGTTTGGGCCCAAGCATTATGCTAGGGGGCTCCATATGTTCTTTTGTACATGTCGTTGTTTATGACGTTGTACCTGGCCGCCTGCATTCGAAGCTTTTTGGCTTCTGTTTTATCATATGGGAGCACGTCGTCTTGAAAGTATATAACAACACGATTGCGCCAGTCCCAAGTTAGGCTTATAGTTCTTACCTCGATTTGATCGATCGATGAGTGGAGGAGAGTGACCACGTTTCCTTTTCCGATTATACTTTTAGTGGATGTCGCTAGTTTGGCAAGGCCGCCTGCTTCGATATTCTATGCTCGAGGGATTTGGTCGAGCTGGCATTCATCGACTTCGGGTAACAGCTTGCAGATCTCGGCCAGATATTTTTGTAGTCTTTGCTATTTGATTTGGAAAGTCCATGTGACTTGGTTGACGACGAGCTGAGAGTCGCTACGTAGGATGACTCGCTTTGCTCCATACTTGAGTGCTAGCCTTAGTCCTGCAATCTCGGCCTCATTGTTAGTCATGCCGGGCATCTTAAGGACTGACGAATTACTTCGCCCATTGGGACCTCAAGAACGAGACCCAGTACAAACCCCAATACGTTAGAGGCGCCATCGGTATACAAAACCCAAAGTTCCTATATTTTGGGGGAAGTGTGGGCGGCTTCTCTTTCGACTTCAGACATTATTTTGTGTTCAAGTCGGTGACAAAGTCGGCAAGCACTTGCGACTTTATCGCCTATCGCGGTTGATATTTTATATCATGCTTGCTTAACTCTATGATCTATTTGTCCAATCTGCCCGACAGCTCGGGTTTATGCAAAATGCTCCTCAGGGGAAAAGTTTTGATTACCGAAATGGGGTGGCACTGGAAGTAAGGTCTAAGCTTTCGCGAAGTTACGACCAAAACCAGGGCCAACTTTTCGAGGTGTGGATACCTCGTCTTGGCGCTGACTAAAGTTTTACTAATGTAGTAGATGGGATAATATGTACCTTTATTTCTCGTACTAGGACCGCACTCACCTCCACATCGGACACGGCCAGATAAATAAGGAGGCGCTCTCTAGGTTTTGCTTTAGAGAGCAGCGAGGGTGAAGATATGTACGCCTTTAGCTCTTTCAAGGAGTTGACACACTTAGAGCTCCATTGGAGGCCGTTTCTAGAGTACGCTAAATAACTTGTGGCATCTTTCGGAGGACCGTGACATAAATCTCGACAAGGCGGATATACGGCGGGTCAGTCTCTAAACTTATTTCTTGCTAGTTAAGTTCTCCGGTATTCCTTCTATAGCTTTGATTTGGTCGGGGTTGACCTCGATGCCTCGTTGTGAATAATAGGAAACCGAGGAATTTTCCCGAGGTCACGCCGAAGGCGCACTTTTCAGGGTTCAATTTCATTCCATATTGCCTGAGTATGTCGAAGGCCTCTTTCAGGTGATCGATGTGATCCTCTCTCCTCTTTGACTTGACCAACATATTGTCGATGTATACCTCCATGGTTTTTCCGAGTTGGTATTTGAACATCTTTGTCACCAACCTCTGATACGTTGATGCATTATTTAGTCTGAAACGCATCACCTTGTAATAGTATGTCCCGTAGTGGGTGATGAAGGTGGTCTTTTATGGTCTTCCTCTTCTATGAGGATTTGGTTGTTGCCCTAGTAAGCGTCTAATAAGCTTAATAACTCGTGACTGGTTGTTGCGTCAATGAGTTGGTCGATATGGGTCAGCGGGAATGAGTATTTCGGTCATGCCTTGTTCAAATGTGTGAACTCCACGCACATCCGCCATTTTCTGTTATTCTTTTTCACCATGACTACGTTGGCGACCCATTGGGGTACTTTGACTCTCTGATGGAGCCGTTTTCCAGTAGCTTTTCAACCTCCTCGGGACTTCATCATTTATAGCAGAATTGAATTTCCGCCTAACTTGCCTTATTTAGGGTAAAGTGAGTCGACGTTCAACTTGTGTGTTGCTATCTCTTTCGGGATGCCTGTCTTATCTGCATGGGAAAAGGCAAACAAGTCTGCGTTGTTTGCTAAGAGTTGATGGAATTTACCTAGTTCCTGAAGTTTGTGGTCGATGTATGCTTTCTTGCTATGGTCGTTTTTTGTCGAGTTGGACGGGGTCGAGATCTTCTACGGTTGATCTCGTGGCCTCTATGATTTTGGGGTCGTTGATGACGTCCTTCCCTTCATCATCGCTCGACCTCGACCTTGTTAATTGCTATGCCTCTTTGGTTTTGCCCTTCAATAGTTAAGTGTATGTGCAATCCTAGGCGATGCGATAACATTCTCGGGAAGTGTGTTGCTCCCCTCGTAAGTTGAACACTCCCCATGGGGTGGGAAATTTGATGACTTGGTACAAGATGGAGGGGATGGCCTTCATTGAGTGTATCCAAGGCCGACCTATGATGTCATTGTTCATCGTATCACGATCCATAATATGGAACGTGATTTCCATAGTGACGCCTCCGGCCAGGACAGGGACTGTGATTTCTCCAGATGTCCGTTCAATTGTATTGTTGATACCCGTTAGTATGATGCAATGTGACACTATATTATCCTTGAGTTTCATTTGTGCAAGTACTCGAGGATGGATAATGCATGTGTCGCTCCCATCGTCCACCCGCGTAAAGTTATAACAAGAACGCCATAGTTAGGAAAAACCAAACTGTGGGCATCTGACTTATCGAAGATGATACTTTCTTCGGGTTCGTCGTATTGTTCATGAGTGATCGACCGTTTGAGATTGTGGGTGTTAGTGAATTTTACGTTGTTGATTGATGTGTCGTCACCCCCTCCAATGATCATTTGAATGGTTCGAGCTGGAGAAGGAGATTTTGGTGGACCCTGGTGGTATTCGCGTCCTCGCGCAAAATTGGCCCTTCATCGGTCGCTTAATAGTTCTTTCAAGTGTCCTTGGTGAAGCATGTCCGCGACCTCTTGCCTTAGGGCGATGCAGTCGTCGGTTTTGTGATCCCGTTCTTAGTGGAATTCGTATAGGGCGTTCGACTTTCTAGTGCTCGGGTCGGACCTCATCTTCTACAGCCACTTCACTTTTGGGCCGAGCTTCTCCAGTGCGTAGACAATTTTGGAAGGAGAAACATAGAAATTGTGAGCAGATAATAAGGGAGGCATACCTCTCTCGCTTCGGCGAGTCCCTGTTCGCGCCTAGACGGGCCTTCGTTATGACGGAGAGGCCGTATGATGGCGACTATGACGTATGGTTGATGTCTTTCACGGTTGGTTCGTGGGCTTGCAAGGTATCTTCTGTTA
The DNA here is from genome assembly GCA_005239495.1 of Nicotiana undulata. Classification (NCBI taxonomy): domain Eukaryota; kingdom Viridiplantae; phylum Streptophyta; class Magnoliopsida; order Solanales; family Solanaceae; genus Nicotiana; species Nicotiana undulata. Next base: position 160,077 of record ML288887.1, read on the forward strand.
TCATTTCTTCGGTCTTTCCTGGATTCCATTTGTACTGATCAACCGTCGGGTTAGCACGTTGAGGTCGTCTTCGTCAGCTCGTTCTTCGGCGCAATAGGCGTTGTGTGTCTCATCCCAAGTGGTCGGGAGATACTTCATGAGTCGGCTTAACAACTTTCTAGTCGCCCTTGAACCGCTCCTGTTTAACCTATTCTGAAAAGATGTTACTGACATTCCTTATAATACGTTTGGTAAGGTCATCCTCACACGGTTGAATCTAGCGAGGAAGTCTCTCAGCCCTTCACCGGGTGACTGTTTAATGCCAAATATGTCATTCACTCAAGCCTATAATTTCTTAGCTCTAGCATGGGCGGTTACAAACTTGTAGGCCATTTCTTCGAACGTCTCAATGGAGCGTGCAGGCAGCTGTGAATACCAAGTTAGTGCTCCCCCGGTGAGGGTTTCACCAAACTTTTTCAATAATATGGAAGACACTTGCTCTTTGGCGAGGTCATTGCCTTTTACTGCGGTGACACAGTGAGTCACATGATCCTCAGGGTCCGTCGTGCAGTCGTATATTTTAAGGTACGACAGCATTTGGAAGGTTTTAGGTATGGCGTGCGGTGTGGCTTCGTCATTGTACGACTGCTCAACAAATCGATCGGCGTACCTTTTTGGTAAGAGTTTTGGGGCGCCTGGTATTTTGTCCACCCTTTCTTGGTGCTCTTTCATTTTGGTCTCGGAGCATTTTGTTTTCCTTTTCCATTTCCTCCATCTTCCTCAAAATGGTTGTGAGGGTGTCGTCACCTGCATCATTAATGTTGTGAGTGATACCTGTTACGGGAGGAGGGTCGTGATGCTCGTCTGTCATCAGTGAAACACAAACCCTTGCTTTCTCTTTGTTCGCCTTTTGGGCGGGTTTGTCAAGGATGCTGGTCGGCGTGTTTGTCAACCATGCTTCGAGCAGCTTTTTCACCGCTGGTGGCGCCTCTTCCATTGTGGACGTGGAGGCTCCTTTACTATGTGAGGTTGTGATGCTGTCGTGAGGAAAAGGTGAATCACTCCGCTTGGGGGAGGCATTTGGCATTACGTCCTTAGCACCTGTTCCAGTGACCTTGTTGATGGTGTTTAAGAGGTTGATGGTGAGACCAGCTAGCACCCTCATTCTTTCTTCTTCGTTACCTGCCATGTCAGATTCGTACACGCAAGAAAAAAATAGGGTTTGTGTTTCTTTTTTTTAGATCTGAAAGAAACTAAGACTGTGACTAGGAAATCCTCATTGACAGCGCCAAATTTTTTGATCAAAAAATGATGATCTTTGGTTAAACTAATTAATCAGTTATTAAAGATATTAAACGTAGTTAAAGGTAATAACTTCATATCTAAGATAAGCAATGTAGATTATGTAGACAGCGGTAAGGCCAATTTAATGTATCAGGTATTAAATGCTTCGAATGCAATAATGTGTTAGAAATATCAAATATTAAATGGCAATAAATGGCGCTAAGTGGAAATAAAGAAGAAGATTCACCCAATATTGAATGAGGTGGATGATACCGCTTTCTGACAATGATGAGTGACAAGAAAGGTGTTCTTTGTGTTTATCTAGAGAGCTTACTTTTCAAAAGAGTTCTTATCACTTAGAATATTACATGTCTTTTGCCTTATCTTCATTCTATTTATATGAGATATTTTTAAAGAACCCTAAAAGTACAAAAAGAGAGAATATTCAATAGAATATTTCCTTTGAAGATCCCAATTCAAACTAGTTGTTACTACCGCTCATTCTACTCGATCTCGGCCGTGGTTGACCGCTTGGCGACATGTTTCGTTAATCACTATTGCCCATGATAATCACCTCTTTATGCTGAAATTTCTCAGTCAGATTTTGACCCATACAGTTAGTCCCTCCGCTTATCGAGGTCGCCTTTTGGTCCGACTTCGGTGAGCGAACTTCGCTAGTCGCAGTCGAGAAATTCAGGTGGACAGGTCGAGTAGTAAAGATCACGTCCGAGAAGATAACGCGGAGCTTTGCAGGCCACAACTTATCATGACTTTAGTTCAGATTGATGTCACAGCATCGTGCGCCACACCATTATTACGCATCTTGCCGTTGTGTTGCATCGCTTCCCACGCCCCTGTCATTTCGATATTTGTGTATCGGCGGTTGATTTTCTCGATTGGGGTGTCTGTGTTCTTTATAAATAGGGATTGGAAACCCTTGTGTTTTCTGGCATTTGAACCTTCATATTTTCCTCTCTTCTTCTTCTTCCTGTATTCTTGCTCCCATTGCTTCCATTTTCGCACCCTTGTTCTCCTTTCTGACTTGAGCGATTTCAGCTACTCCTACCTTCCTTGAGTTTGTACCTTCTGCATTTACAATCAACCAAAAATGGTCAATGCACCTTCTGGTTCTGGGGAGGATTCTAACACAATCCCACTGGAAGTGAGAATACCTCCTCACGACGATGAGGCTGCCATTGTCGCTGAGGACGAAAGTTTTCCCACTGTAGAGGAAATGATTTCTCGTAACGACAAAGCCAGGTCGGACTTCTCGAAACTGCCTGCATACGAGCCCGAACCTGTGGAATCCGAAATGGATGCGGCCGCCCTCGCTGAGCTTAGGGCCAAGTTCAACATCCCGGCCCATATCAATCTAATCCCGGCCTATCGCGACGTGGTACATATTTATCGCCATGGATATTGTGCATTGTGGCGCGGGCTAAAGTGATAATACCCCTATTATCATACCAAACGGCCCAATGTGTTCTCTAATCTAGGATCTAAACTTCAAGTACGTCGGGTACTGTCACATCTCATCTTGGTATTAGTCAAAAGCATGTGGAAAACCCCAAGATGAATGCTGTTTGCAAGTCTAAATAGAGGCATATTATACTGTGTAGTTATTGCCACAAGGAAACCTTGTTACAGCGCTACTGTTTCCACAAACTCATTGAGATTGATGCAATTACTCTACTCAGCTACTTTTTTCAACTGTTTGCCTGCCTACCTCCTATGCCTACATTTCTGTTACTGCTCAATTCTCATTTCTCTTTGGTACGTCTGCACTACTTTTTTGGTTTTTGTTTTTAACTATAGAGTATTTTTTGGAGTTTCAATTAATTCGAATTCATATCATTAGCCTCGTTGAAGTGGAAGTACTCCCTACCAAAGATTTAGCATTTTGTTACTGTTGAAAATTATATTTTTTGTTATATATATATATATATTGAACATCTTAACTACCTTTTGCCGAACTTTTTCTTTCTACTTTTGCCAAGTCTGAACTCTTAAGAAAATTTCTGACTTCGCCAGTACTATGAATAAGCGTAAAACTATTGCGGAAAAGATCCGCTTCACATAGAATGGAAAAAGAATCCAACAAATTTTGAAGAAAAAAAAGTGTTATTTATTTATGTTGAAAAGTGAATGTCAATTGGACAAGTGATTGACAATTCATGAGTAGGTAAGCCGTAAGCCAAGGAGGTAGTAGGTGTTTGAAGTCAAAAACGGATATTTCAATAAGTATCTAATAAGAAGTGACTTTGATTTATTATGATTTACTTCATATTTTTATTTTGATGTTTACTTTTCAATTTCTCTGTTCCATTTTATACGAAAATATTTCTTTATTTTTCTGTTTCTAATTGATTAATGTAATTTCATTTTTGGAGATAGTTTAATTATATACTTATAATCTTTTTACTAAAAAAAATATTTTCACACAAATATTATGATTTATTTAAGATAACAAATTTTAAAAATTTATAACTACATAAATATGGTAAAAACTTATTCGCACCTCAATTTTGTGTCAATTCAACGAATATACATTCTTATTACTAGGTCATAGTTAATTACTTATATTTTAACCATAATTTTTAACTTAACCACAGTAAAGTAATATGGTTTCGTATAAATACTAGGTGCGAAAAAACTACTACCAACAAATATTATAACATATTTACTACTATGAAACATTAAAAGTTATTCTATTCTGTTAAACTTCATGCAAGATCGAGCTAGTATATCATATAAATTGAAACAAATGAAATATAACTTAAGATCGCGAGTTTATATACCTAAGTACTACAACAAAAACATGAGGTACAATTAGATAGTTCTATAATAGTATACATATATAGTGGTGGAGCCAGTGTTTTCATCAAGAGGTGTCAAAATATAAAAAATTAGATGCATCAAAAATTTAAGGGGAGTCAACGCATAGTAAACATACATAAAACAAAACAAAAGAGTTATCTAGCGATACAGTGTAATTTTTCGGTGACCCCTTGGTTGAATGTGGCTTCACCACTATTCATATATAACAACACTTCTCTGTAAAAGTCAAGTTTTTTCGGAACCAATTTTCATGTTATGTTATAATATATGTTCTCTATAAGTCAAAAATATTCGGAACAAACAAAACTGTTATAGAAAGGTTTGGTTGTACTTATATTAGTTTTTTTAAAACGGAAATGGCTTATCTATGCCATTCGTAAAAAGGTCGGTCTATCCATGCCACTACCGTTATACTTTTGGCATATTCATGCCACTAACCTTATAATTTTGGCCTATTTATGCCATTGTTCACTAACAGTCCAATTTTCTGGTTTTTAAATAATAAAAATTAATTTTTTAACCCCACATTTGCCACGTGTCTTTATATTACTGGTTCTTCTTTACTTGACCCTACATTTCTTTAACCTTGATTATGTATAATTAACCATGTCCAACCCGATAAAATTCAACCATCTTTTAACTCAACCCTAATTTTTTGTCACGACTCAAAATCCAACTAGTTGTGATCGCACTTTATCCAACCCGCTAGGTAAGCCAATTAACAACTATCCAATTTAATATTTTTTTTAAATACTAAATGATAATATTTATATTTCACAAGGACTGATAGTACAAATCATGAGTTTCTAATATTTTAATTTTTACAAATGAATTGAAATAATAAACACAAATTCGTTTTTAGGCCTTTTCCGTTTTTAAAATGAGTTTGAGGCATTTCACGAATTCAAATGAAGCGCGTGGGGTTGTAAAAGGTTAAAAGCAAAAGACAGTACTATAAAAGGGAAGGTTTTGTAGTACCCATAAATAGAAAGCCCATGAATACACAATATACCTTAATGGGCTGGGCCTCGTGTCATTTCAGTCCTTTTTTTGTTTTTATTTTTCTATAATTGTCAAGAGTACACGTGAATGAATTGTTTCTTTTCCCACGCCATAAGAGACTTGTTTAATATCTGTTAGTTTTTCCACTGTAAGCTTTGGTATTTGGGCTGACAATATGGGCTTCTCTTTTCTCCACTGGTCCAAAACAGAAATCAATATAGAAACATTCTCTCAACTGCTTTTAGGAAATTTATATTTTGTATATATGGAGTATACTATCTTTTTTGATGTGTCTTTCATTCTTGACTTGATAGTTCTCTTGTCTTTTTGACAACTTTTTTGTTTTTCATATGTTTATATGGGGAACTCATGTCTTTTTCTACTGCAAAAACAGACTTAAATTCTCTATGTTTCCCAACTCCGATGGAATGGAGTAGAAGACAACGACGACGACGGCGACAACAACAACAACCTAATGTAATCCTATACGTGGGATATGAGAAGTATAGCGTGTATCCAGATCTTACTCCTACTTCGAGAAGGTATAGAGGCTGTTTTCGGTAGTCCCAAAGCTCAAGGAAAAATTAAAAAAAAAACAGTAAAAACAAGCAACATAATAAGAATGCTGAAGCGAAAGGAACAACACATAGTAATAGAAATTTCAGAATAAGGAAATACAAAACTAACACTAACACTACGTACTTGTATTGACAAGGAAAACGATCGACTACTTACTAACCTTCTACGTTAATATTCATGAATAGTTCATCTAATTGCAATGTCTTCTCGAACCGCTGTGTTTTAAACACTTTTAGGGTCAAGGGGTGCAACATAGTAGAGGCAATTAGTAGTGGAGTCGGAATTTTTACTCTAAACACTTTTAAGGTCAAATTGTACACACATTTTTTCAAAAAATTTTACACATCTATTAGAAATTCGATACAGCGAATATGTTTGCGCATTAATAAGAATTTATCTGAATATCAAATCAATAGATACATAACATATTTATTAAAATTAGTTAATACTCCTATAGTCCTATATGTTATCAAATCATTTCATCAGTAAAACCATAGTGAGTAAATATATAAATATTGAGACGTGATAAAGTATTTTCTTGTGGACATCTGTACATGTGTTAAATTTGTTTTTACCAATCTCACTTCCCAACTTAAAAATGTTAATAGCTCGACTCAAAATAATTCAAAATATGAAGACACGTGTTGTGTAAGTATATCAAGCCCCAAAATAAGCCCAAGACTGAACTAAATTATTGGGTTAAATCAAAAATAGCACAATTTATAATTGGTAATTAAAAAATAGTTATAATTTAAAAACTGATTGAATTTTAGCCATTTTTTTTACAATCTGAACAACAACACCCTTAAAAATACAGAAAAATTCTAACATAATATGATGGAGTTCGAATTTTTTACGTATGAGATTCCAGCATAACGTGTTGGATTTCATAATGTGTTAGTGTTCCAATGTAATATGCTGGAAGTTTATACGCATGAGCTCTATAATCCAGCATATCATGGTGGAACTTTCTGTGTGGTGGAGTTCCAACATAATATGTTGGAAGTTTATATGTAGGAGCTCCATAATCTAACATATTATGCTGGAATTTTTCGTGTTTCAGCAAAATAGTGGTTATTTTTCAATGACTTTATTAATGCTGGCTATTTCTCAATTACCAGTCCGAAAATGGCTAGCTCGTAGTATTTTCACAAATTATTGTGCTCCTTGCCTTGGGCCTTATAATAAGGAAACTACAATGGAAATGACACTAGGTAGCCATTTTTAAGCATGATATTTTATATATATCCATAATTTACAATATATTTAAAGATTAGTCAATTTCGCTCAAACTTCAGGACACGACGTCCTAGAGTTTAGACCTCAAAGTTCAAACTTCAGAACATCGTGCCCTTAAGTTCGAAAATTGTGTCCATACGCTCGAATATTTTGTCCTGAATTTTAAATTAGTAGTTCATAAATTCATGAAACTTAGTCATGATTTTCAAAAAATCAGGACTTTAAGTCCTCAATTTCCAAATTCAGGATACTTAGTTCTAAAGTTTGGATGAACTGGCTAATCTTTAAATACATTATAAATTGTGAATGTATTTTAAATAGCGGGCTTAAAAGTGATTATTTATACACTTCGCCCACAATTATATTGTATAGCCTCTATTTTATTTTATTTTTTGTATATTTGGTGAGTACTTGTTTCAGAACATTAACTCGAAAGTCTCTAGAAGTAGGGGTGGGCATCGATCGGTTCAGTTGTGTGTATTATCGATTTGGCATATCAGTTTATCGATTTATAAAGTATGCTAAATCGATAACCGAACCGATAAGATGTCGGTTATCGGATATCGATTAATTAGTTATCGATCCTTATCGGTTTGGTTATCGATTACCCGATAAATATTAAAATATCCAAAAAAAAATATGTTTTTATTATAATAATCGTGGTCATACTTTAAGAGAGAGGAACTGAATTTTTGCTCTTACAGAAACAAATATTAAATTTCAACTTTAGAAAAGAAAAGTTTCTTTGCATTTGAAAATCTCAATGCGAATTTTTAAAGTCATAAGTTAGTTGGAGTATGGAATAAAATATTCAACAATCTAAGCTTACTAACTATCTCACTGCGAGCGGACATAATTGACAGAGAAAATAATAAAATCCTAATGTTGCAAGTACTAAAGAATCAATGCAACAGAAGAAACAAATAGAAAAACTAAAAATCTCAATTAGTTCTTTAAAGTTTAAAACTATAAATCTTAGTTGAAGAATTAAGATAAGAAATTCAGAAAAGTTTAAAAGTTACTCTAAGGACTAAGATCAGAAGATGAAGAGTAACTGCCGAGAGAATTGAGAGAATGAAGCCACAAGGTGGCTTTATATACTTTGTGGGTAAAATTATAATTTGTTAAAGCTTATTGGCCTATCGGTTAAATCGTTAATAAAATTGGTCAAACCGAGACCAGAACCGATAATCCAATAGTCATATAACATTAAACCGCTATCGAATTATTTACTCAATAACCCGATATCGATAACCCAATAATATTTTATCGGTTCAAACTATCGGTTACGCACGATATATGAGCAGCGTGCCACGTCAATATACATATTATGTCAACGAAGAAGCCCACAAATCTTACTACGTGTTGAGTTTCAATGGGCCACTCAATCACAGGCTCCATTATCGGCCCAAATTCCACCACCAACCCAAATCAGATTCTTTAACTGTAAACATTTGTCTCATTTACTCTATTTTAAAATAGTGTGCAAATATAACACTTAAAAAGGGAAACTTACACAAATATCCCAAATAAATCTCAATTTACCAACCTCTAGCCATTAGTCATAGACTAACCAAAACTAGCCAACAAAAATTGAAAAACCAAATAATGGGGTTCTTTCTCTCAAAGAATCACATGTAAAAATCACCTTCCATATTTTTAAGCGTGATTAGCAACACTAGATACAAGACGAAAAGGAAATTTCATTGATGAGGTAGCAAATAAGGTGATGAAATACAAAAATATATACAATATTCTAAAAATCTAAACAAAAAATAAACGTTTTCAATGGGTATAGTTGAAATTCATTGAAAATATATAGATAAGTCAATATACAAAATTTGCGGAAGATTGGAGGTGATTTGGACTGGTTTTGTATCAAAATTCGTAATTAATCGAGTTCAAAAAAAGCTTTTGCGACAACTGTATCACGCATGTATTTCACACACAGGTATACATGGATATACATGTGATACACAATTGATACAAATATGATACATATGTGATACACAAATGATACACAGTGTGATACACATATCATTTTTTTCATGTTCAGTTTTTATTTTGAATTTTCGATTCAAACCACCTCAAAACTTTACCAAATCATCCCAAAACGGAGATTCAAGCTCCTTAAGTTGTGCCCAATCTATTCTAATAATACTCACTCAAAACAAAGCAAAAAATTTATTATTTTTTTGCTACAAATAGCTAATTGGCTAATTTGGCTAATATTAGTAATATTTTATCAATTGGCCAATTTTTATAATTATCTACTTCTTATAAAGATTAAGAGTGAGAAAGAGTTTGGGAAAAAAAGAGCAGATGCTCCTTCTGCTATTCTTATTCTAGTTTATATAGATTTTGTACATCTTTTAAGATAAATATAAAATTTTGAGATCCTTATCTAATACCTATTCTAAAGGAAGAGTAATCATTTTGTTACAATGGATAAGCCACAACAATAGAGTTCTAGATAGACTACAATGTGAATTCAAAACAGATGATACACTTTAATAGCCCCCTACAAGATCATGTTCGGGATCGAACCATGAGCTTGGATTGAAGGTTGAGGAATCGAGTTGTTCCAACAACTTTAGTAAAAATATCGGCTATTTGATTTTGAGATGAAACATATCGAACCACTAAAGATTGATCTTCAACTTTCTCACGTAGAAAGTGATAATCAAGACGGATATGCTTTGACCATTGATGGATAACAGGATTCCAAGATAAAAACGGTGCACTGAGATTATCACAAAGAACTATGGGAGGTGAAGTAAGAGGAGCACGTAGTTCACTGATAAGTTGCTGCACCCAAATTAATTCAGTAGTTGCAAAGGCTAAAGCACGATACTCGGCTTCAGTGCTTGAGCGGGCTACAGCCTTTTGTTTTCGGAAAGGCCAACTGATCAAGTTACCTCCATAAAATAGTGCAAAACCATGTTGGGAGAGACTATCATCAAGGTCAGAGATCCAACCATCATCCGATAAAGCCACAAGGCTAGAATCAGACATAGGTCGTAGTAAGAGACCATCATTAATGGATCCTTTTAGATATCGAAGTATGCGTTTGACAGCTGACCAATGAGTAATGGTAGGTGATTGCATAAATTGACATACTCGATTGACTGCGTAGGATATTTCTGGCCTACTGATGGTAACATATTGAAGGGCACCAACAACACTACGGTATAAATGAGCATCATGCAAGGATCACCAGAAAGAGTAAGTCTAGATCCAGGTTCAGCCAGACTAGAAATTGGTTTAGCATCAGCCATGTTGGTTCGGCGAAGTAAGTCACGAATGTACTTGCCTTGAGATAAAGAATCCCCTTTGATGTTGGAGATACTTTAATACCAAGAAAATAATTGAAGGAGCCAAGATATTTGAGTGAGAACTGTTGATCAAGAGAGCGAATGAATGTAGTAATGAAATTACTATCGCTGCCAGTTATAATAAGATCATCCACATAAACAAGAATATATGTTATATGCTCAGAAGTTTGCTGCACATAACAAGAGCGGAAGCCAAGGCCGATGAGAAAAACCTTTAACTTGTTGAACCAAGCACGTGGTGCTTTTTTTAGGCAATATAAGGCCTTGTTCAATTTGCATACAAAATGCGGCCGATGAGGATCAACAAACCTTTTGGTTGCTCCATAAACACTTGTTCAGAGGGATCACCATTTAAGAATGCATTGTTAATGTCAAGTTGTCGAATGAGCCACTTATTTGTAACAGCTAAAGATAAGATGAGCCGGATAGTTGTGGGCTTAACAACGGGACTGAAAGTATCAAAGTAATCAACACCCTCCTCTTAGTGAAAACCTTTAGCTACAAGGCGAGCTTTGTAACTCTCAATTGATCCATCAACTTTCCTCTTAATCCTGTAGACCCATTTACAACCAACAATGTTAGAATTAGATAGTGGGGGAACCAATGTCCATGTCCTATTTCGCATAAGAGCTGAAAATTCTGTCTACATAGCATGGTGCCATTCAGGAAATTTGGAGGCTTGGTGATAGGTTGTAGGTTCGGGAATGTTAGAGGGATCAGTAGGAAGAGAATGGCGAGATGTTATACGATCTTTTGGTTTCAATGAATTAGTTTTACTTCGAACAACCATGGGATGGAGAGAGGTGTCTGAGGGGCGAAAATAGAAAGGAGTTGTGGTCGGGTAAGAGGAACCAGTGGTTGGTGGTAGATGTTCAGGTGGGTCAGTAGATGGTAAAGGATCTATTTGTGGAGGGTTTGTAGGGGATGTAGTAGAATGTACGTTTGTATGATTAATATGCTCAGATGATGGGATAGATGATGCAACTGGAGCATTTGATAATGGCCTTGACACGACAGGGTGTGCGAGAGAATGTGAACGCACTAGATGTTGAGAAGCTTGATCAAGTAAAGAAAAGGTTGAGTTGCTAGAATGTATAAGGAAGAGGGGGATTTTGCGGTTGGAAACATAGAGGAATAAGGGAAAATATCTTCATCAAACACAACATGGAGAGTAATATAAATCCGAGAAGACGCGACATGGTAACAAAGGTAACCTTTATGGTGGGAACTATACCCTATAAAGACACAAGGTAGAGATCAAAAATCAACTTTATGATGATTGTAGGGTCGAAGATAAGGATAACAAAGGCAACCAAATGTTTTGAGAAAACCATAGCCAGGAGAAATTTTATAAAGTAATTCATATGGTGACTTAAAGGATAAAAAGGAAAATATGGTTATATTGGATAAGTATGTGGCAATGTTAAATGCATGCTCCCAAAATTGATAAGGAAGAGAAGTGTGAGAAAGAAGAGTGAGTCTTTTTTCAATTTGATGTTTTAGACTTCAATACTACACAATAATATAAGTTAATTGTGCAGTACCCAATTTTCGAGTGTTGTCTAATAAGAAGAACCTGGTTCTTCTTTGAGTACTACTTTCTACTGTTGCGGAATAATAAAGCAATAAAGTAAAGACACAGAGATTTTTACGTGGAAAACACCTGGCTCAAAAGGTGAAAAAACCACGACCTACTCCTCAGTAGGATTTTCTCAAACTCTTCACTAAAAACTCTGAGCCAAAACGGACTTACAAAATAAACTCTTTTGTAATCCTAGGACTAACTCTAATCCTCTTTGTATCAACTAGCCTCTAGCTAATTTCTACAGACTTCAAGCTAACTCTAACTTGAACAATGTGTACCTATTACAATTGCTTCTATGAAAGCTGAAAATATACAATGTTAAAACTCCTACTACAATCAACTAAACTCAATACACAAACGATGGAACTGTTTCTTCTAGTTGAACTGTAGCCTTTGTATCGCACACTAAATCTGCTTGCAAAACAACTCTGGGAATTTTGCTTTCAGATCTTGATTCACTTCAGTACTTGTGTGTCAAATATTTCAGCAGTAATACATTGAGTATTTATAGAGTCCGTTTGTTGAGTACATGATTCAATTCTGATCCAACTCTTCCTGTGTAAACGAGTTTGATTGTAACTCAACTTCCTTCCTCTATTTCTGTCCTAACTGAAATCAATTTCTGTCATCTTTATCAGTTTGCAATCTTTTCGTATTAAAAGACATCCTCATAGTTCTTTGATACTCATCAAACACTGATGTCTCCTATGCAAGTATGATTCTTGTGCCAGCTGTTCCGTTCATATGTGTATGTTATGATGGACCTGGTTCAATTTGTCATCTTTTGTCAATCTTCAAAACCCATTCAGTGACATGGGCCAACAAATTCTCCCTTTTTGATGATGACAAACTCTGTGCTTTTATCATGTATACACTTTAAACACTTTGTATATTTTTAAGCATTAATCATCAAGAACCAGGGTCATTAGGTTATAAATATCACTTTTTGAAATTTTTTGAAAACACAATCAATCTTCCCCCTTTTGGCATCATCGAAAAGTTGCAAAATGATACTTACCAGTTTTTTATTTCTTACTCATGGCCAATTTAGGCAACTGCAGGTGCAAACATGATTAATCAACACAAGAAACCGATAATGTAAGCTAAATTAGAAATTGAGACATTTTCAAAACAACAAGCTTTCATTGATTAACAGTGATGATCAGCACCAAAACAGATTAAAATCAAGAACATCCGAAACATGAGCAAAACAGAAATAAAAACTGAAACTAAAAACAGGTAAACATCCCAAACTGCGTCATAGATGGTATTGGAGGGGGTGGAACTGAACATTCCTAAGGCTGGGGTGGTGCTGATGAGGCTGGATTCTTGGTTTGTAGAAGGGACAGCATTTGGTGTAAGACATTTTCGTTTTTCTCCTTCTCCTTAGCTAACTCAGCTTTGAGAGCAACACGCTCAGCTTCCACCCCAATCAAGCGAGACTTCAATCGAAGGATTTCCATATCCTTTAACTCGCTTTGTTGCACCAGGGTGAGGACCTTGCTGTTGACTGGTTGCTTCCAAGATGAACCGGGTTCATCTTCCGGGGCATTGACTATATAATCACAAGACAGCAGAGTGTCCTTCCCAAAGTAATCCTTAGCAGTAGCCATCTCAGCCTTCTTTGTAAGAACTCCAAAATGAGCAAGAACTGCAGTCAGAATAAAGCCACAGGGGATTGCATGGTCTTTGGTGCCATTCACCACTCTGTCCAAGAGCTGGATGATAAAAGCTGGCCAATTGATCTGCTTGCCTCTGTACAGACACTCCATGAGGGTTAAGTCCATGTAGTTAGCAATGTGTCGTCGTTCTTATCTATGCAGCAGGAATTTGATCACAAATTCAAAGAACATCTTGTGCTCAGGCTTCATCTCACTTTTGAACACAGCCCATGAGTTATATATCCTTCTCATTGTCGCAGAAGAATCGGGTAATACTGATAGCTGAGGACATTCCATCTAAGCAAGGCCATCTTTACCTTGTATAGTCTTCACATGCCCTCAGATGGAATGTCTAGAATGACTCCCAGTTCTTGAGCATCAAAGGAGACTTCAACTCCCTTGACCAATGAGGTAACACTGCCTCCAATCACTATTGCATTCCCCATGAACTCCACAACCTCATTCCTGACCAACCTGCCTTCCATGCGAAGGACCATGTCCTTCCAGCCATGTACTGCCAGAAAATCCAGTAAATACCTCATACCAGGCTCTTCCAAATCCTTCAACAACTTCCCCTTCAAGATATGTCTCTTGCCAAACATGGAAACTCTGTCACTAGACACTTTTCCAACCTCCATCTCTTCATCTCCACTCCATTCTGGATCATCATCCCTCTTCACAATCTTAACTTTCTTCACTTTCTTTTGCTTAGACCTTGTCCTTGTAGATGTACTCGCAGTGGGAGTAGAAAAAGTAGCTGACTTCTTTGGGGAATTCTTGGCCTTTTTGGGCTTGGGTGTCTTGAAAACCACTGGAGAAACCTCCTCTTTTTGTTGGATCAGGTCCAACACCTCTTCATCATCAACAATAGCCTCAACAGGATCCCCTACCTTTGCTTTTCCCTTCTCTGCCCTTTTTCTTTTGCTCTCTTGCAGAGATTTTTCCAACTTCTCCTCCTCTTCTCGTACAGTATTTCTTGTAGCTCGTACCCTTGTAACAGGGACACCAACAGACTTAGCAGTCTTCATTTTCTTTGAAGGAACTGAGGCTTTAGACTTTTTGGACTTTGGAGTCCTTCTCTTCTTGGGGTTGTATGAGTCCCCCAGCTTCTTCAGTCTTTCAGCCAAAGTTTCTTCCCCAGAAAAAACGCGTTCATCTATCTCCTTCATTAGAGTCTCCAACCCAACAACAGCTTCCTCAACTTCATTAGTTCCCCCTATCAACATGACATCATCTTCAAGATTTTCAAGAACGGGGCCACAAATTGCAAGCGTGGTACCATCCTCCCCGGGTCCCCTCACACATGCATCTCCCTCGTTCTCAAGAATTTTCTCTTTCCCAATTTTTCTTTGCCTACTTGGAACTTCCACATCCACCATAGACCCCACAAGCACAAATTAATTTTCAGAATTAAAAGCAGAGGTAACTTCAGTATTACCTTTTTCAGCACTGGTTGAACAAGTTGCTTCATCTTCATTGGCTGACTTAAATGATTCTTCAGACGATTCTGGTTTAAAGCCTTCTTCAACGTGTAAGATTTCTTCCAAGAATTTAGCCCTAGAACCAGAAGCCACAGATTTGCGTGCAAGAACTTTAACACGACGAGGACTGGGGGTTGGGGTAGGTGTTGGAGTGGGTTCAGGGGCATCGTGATGTTCAGGGGTTACAGATTTCTCAGAAGATTCAGAACTGAAGACCAGCGGAGAATCAGATTCATAGACTCCTTCATCATAATCCCGATTTTGAGAATCAGAGGAAGCAGACGACATGGTTTTAATTTTTTAGAGAAAAAGAGGGCAAGAGGCAGTAGAGATTTTAGTGTTGGGTGAATTGAACAAGGTTCGACTCTTTCTTTATGGCATAAAGGGTAATGATGGCCTTTTTATAACATGTGGCTGGGGTAATTGTACCGGAAGAGTATTAACTCAAATAGGATACTAATCGATTAAGAATTATCAGTTATTGAACATTGATTGGACAATTACTTTCCCCCTAAAACTAGGCTAATTAAGTGAGATAGGACTTCTTGAAACTGGTTCAATTTGGGTAAGTGCAGAGTATTTGATTTTGATCCATAAGTAGATAGAGTCCTGCTCATGTATGACTGTACTTGAATTTATACATGCATGAAGATGAGAACGTACCTTGTCAGTCATGTAAACCAGCATGGATGAACCAGGTTCATCCTGATAAATTCTTTATTTTGCCTCAATTCACAAAAATAGAGAAACATCATTAGCAACTAGGGAATCATATTAATACATGGCAAAAGAGTATGGCAATAAAGACATAATGCTGAGCAATGATTAATCTGATTAAGTACCTAATTAAATTTTCTAGCCGAAAAAATCACTTTTTTTTCAATTAGGTGATCTTAATAATCCCTAATTCAAGTTTGTTTCTCTCATAATGCTCTCTACTCAGTGCTTTGGTAAATATATCAGCGATTTGACGATCAGTAGCACAAAATTCTATTGAGATCATTTCCTTCTCATAGTTATCCTTTAGGAAGTGGTGCCTAACATCTATGTGCTTAGTTCTTTTGTGATGAACCGGGTTCTTCGTCATACTAATTGCACTAGTGTTATCACAGAAAATAGGAATGCATCCCACATCAATACCAAAATCCAAGAGCTGTTGCTTTATTTAGAGCAACTGAGCACAGCAAGAGGCTGCAACCACATATTCAGCCTCAGCAATAGACAAGGCTACTAAATTTTGTTTCTTGGTTGCCCAAGAGACAAGGCAGGAGCCCAAAAAGTGAGCCATGCTTGAAGTACTTTTCTTATCAACCAGAAAACCCGCATAATCAGCATCAGCATATCCTACAAGGTCAAAATTTCTACCTTTAGGATACCAAAGGCACAAATCAGTGGTTCCCTTCAAATATCTCAAAATTCTTTTTACTGCAGTGAGATGGGACTCCTTTGGATTGGCTTGAAACCTAGCACATAGTCCCACACTGAACACAATATCAGGTCTACTTGCAGTAAGATAGAGAATAGACCCAATCATTCCTATGTATGTCTTCTGATCAACGGATTAACCAGGTTCATCCATATCCAATTTTATAGTTGTGGCTATTGGGGTATCTATCTCCTTTGATTCCTCTATTTTGAACTTCTTGAGGAGTTCTTTCACATACTTATGTTGATGAATCATTGTACCATGAGGAGTTTGTTTGATCTGCAAGCCTAAGAAGAAGGTTAATTCTCCCATCATACTCATTTCAAACTCACTCCCCATTAATGTAGCAAATTCCTTGCTAAGCTTTTCAGTAGTTGCCCCAAATATGATATCATCAACATATATTTGCACAATCAGAAGATCCTTTCCCTTTTCCTTTAGGAACAAAGTACTGTCTATTTTGCCTCGTTTGTACCCATGTTCCAGAAGAAATTTTGACAATCTTTCGTACCAAGCTCTAGGTGCTTGCTTGAGACCATAGAGAGCCTTGTCAAGTTTATACACGTGATCAGGTGACTCTTTGTTTTCAAAACCAGGAGGTTGTTTTACAAATACATCTTCCTTCAAATAGCCATTGAGAAAGGCACTTTTAACATCCATCTGATGGAGAGTGAATTCCATATATGTAGCAAATGCTATAAGAAGTCTAATTGCCTCCAATCTTGCTACAGGGGCAAAGGTCTCATCATAGTCAATTCCCTCTTCTTGGTTGTATCCTTGAACAACCGGTCTTGCCTTATTTATTGTAATAGTTCCATCCTCATCGGGCTTATTCCTGAAGACCCTCTTGGTGCCAATTACTGATCTGTCTAGTGGCCTGGGTACCAAGTGCCATACTTGACTCCTTTCGAATTGACTCAACTCTTCTTGCATGGCAGTTACCCAGTCAGCATCTTGTAGGGCTTCACCAATGTTCTTTGGTTCGATTAAGGATAGGAAGGCATCAAACACACACAGATTTTTCAAGAAAGCTCTTATTTTTATTCCGGATGACAGATCTGCTATTATGTTCTCAAGAGGGTGAGAACTCTGATATCTGTGTGGTTTGAGAACTAATAGTTCACTTCTGAATAGTTCCATGTTGTTCTGTTGTTGTGGAACAGGATCAGGGCCAGAAATCACATGTTGAGTTCCCCCTGTCACGTTGCTTGGGGTGGTTGGACCTGATCCATCACCTGTTCCATCTTCCATGGCTGCTTCAATGTGTTCACTATTTCTCACCAGTCCAAGCTCCTCATCTTCTGGTTCCTGTCTCTCAGAAAGAGTGTTAGTTTCATCAAATATAACATGCGCACTCTCCTCTACACACATAGTTCTTTTATTGTACACTTTATAGGCTTTACTATGTGATGAATATCCCAGGAATATTCCCTCATCACTTCTGGGATCAAATTTACCTAAGGAATCTTTGCCATTATTGTGCACATAGCATTTACATCCGAAAGCCCTAAGATGGGGTATATTGGGCTTTCTTCCTTTGAGTAATTCATAGGGAGTCTTCTCTATCAGTGACCTGGTCATGCATCTATTGATTATATAGCACGCATTGTTTATTGCTTCTGCCCAGAAGTTGTGTGGTAGTTTGCTGGAAAGATGCATGGTTCTTGCCATGTCTTCAAGAGTTCTGTTTTTTCTTTCCACAACCCCATTTTGTTGTGGGGTTCTAGGGGCAGAAAAGTTGTGATTGATACCATGTTCATCACAGAACTCAGCATATTTAGCATTTTCAAATTCAGTCCCATGATCAGATCTTATTGATGCTAGTTGATGTCCTACATGATTTTGAGTTTTCTTAACAAAATGTGATAAACATATCAAATGCTTCATCCTTAGATGCCAGGAACAAGATCCACGTGAACCTTGAGTAATCATTAACTAACACCATCACATATTTCTCACCACCTCTGCTCAGGGTTCTCATTTGACCACACAGATACAGATGAACCAGTTCCAACACCCTGGTGGTACTGGCCATTTTCTTACTTTTGAAAGAAGATCGTACCTGCTTCCCCCTTGCACATGCCTCACAAACTTTTTCTTCCTTGAACTTAATGTTAGGGAGTCCTGCCACTAAGTTCTTAGAGACTAGCTTGTTAAGCTGATTCAGACTTGCATGACCAAGTCTTTTGTGCCACAGGAGGGGATCACTGTCCAACACACTAAGGGAAG
The DNA here is from genome assembly GCA_005239495.1 of Nicotiana undulata. Lineage (NCBI taxonomy): Eukaryota > Viridiplantae > Streptophyta > Magnoliopsida > Solanales > Solanaceae > Nicotiana > Nicotiana undulata. Next base: position 178,715 of record ML288887.1, read on the forward strand.
TGAGTTCATTGTTAGACAGTGTGGACAAGTCAATGACATAGATATTGTTCATTCTCTTTCCCTGCAAAACAATCTTGTCAGTAAGCAGGTTGATCACAAAACATTTTGTGGAAGTAAAAGCGACAAGGTTACCTCTGTCACACAGTTGTGACACACTGATTAGGCTATATTTCAAGCCCTTTATCAAATACACATGTTCAATTGAACGTGTGTCATCTTTACCTACCTTGCTGACCCTTATAATTTCACCTTTCTTTCCGTTTCCAAAGGAGACATTTCCTCCTTTGAGGTTTTTAAGTGAAANNNNTGCTTCCCTTCACTTGTACCTACAAAATCAAGTCAGGGGTTAGTTTTAAGAACCCAAACTAGTTTGGGTCCTTTTCTATGAGAGAATGGATGAATCAGATTTTTTCTGGCCCAGTTTGGTAGCCAGTTCTTCTTTTTAATGAATCTCTCATTTTTCTGACTGGCCTGCTCTTTTACAACACACTCATATTTGTAGTGGCCAGTCTTCCCACAATGGGTGCACATTTTATTTTTAGGGAGAGTGAGATACTTGATTTTGGGATCCCATTTAGGCAATTGACTCCCAAAACCAAGACCTCTTCGGTTGCTACTGTGATTCTCTTGAAGCCAAGTTAATGCATCAGAAGACTTATTCCATTTGCGTGTTCTATCAAATTCATGTTTGACTTTGCCAAGCTCTTCTTTAAGAGATTTTATCTGTTCATCCTTGGCATACATTTTATCCTTTAGTTTTCCTAAGTCTTCTTCTAACATTGCATGAGAGTGATCAACCACCTTTTTACTAGATCCTAGTCTTAACTTTAAGTTTTCAGATTTTAGTTCTAGGATTTCAGTTTCGAGTGGATGGACCTGGTTCATCAAGACAGTGTTTTTCTTTTCAGATTCACTGACCCTTATTTCCAGGTCCATGCATTCTGCTTTTAGCATTGCACACTCTTTAGATAGTTGATCCTTCTCTTTGGTTGTTTCCTCAGAATCATCTATGAAGTCAAGTAGCAACTCAGAGAGTTTCTCCTTAGATAAAAACTTTATTTTAGTTTTAAGTTGTGAGATACTTACCTCTGGTTCTTCATAAGTTCCCTCATCAGATTCTCCTATTGCCATGAGAGCCTGATCTTCTGTCTCACCATCCTCTGATTCTTCATCTGAACTTTCCCCCCAAGCAGCAACCATAGCCTTTGTAGTGGTTCTCTTGGGTTGGACCAGTTCTTTCTTCCTGTTCTTTATTTCATATCTTTCTTTCCTCCATTCTACTTCCCACTGAGGGCAGGTTTTGATGAGATGGTCAGTTTTCCACACTTGTAACATCTCTCATTAGCTGGCCTTTCTGGTGCCTTTGTCTTGTTGAAGTTTTCTCCCCTAGAGATTCTCTTCTTCCTCATGAGAAAGTTTCTAAATTCTTTAGTGATCATGGCCATCTCATCCTCCTCCAGATCTGCTCCTTAAGTGATCCTCAGTGCTAGACTTCTCTCCTTCTTTGGGGCATCCATCTTCATGGTTTGCCTTCTGAGTTCATAAGCAGTGAGATTTACAATTAACTCATCCAGTCTAAGGGTTGCCATGTTTTTGGATTCCTGGATAGCAGTGTCTTGCTTTCCCAGGAGATAGGCAACACCCTTGTCAAGATCTTCTCTACCTTGTCTTCTTCAAGTATGATTCTTCCAAGAGACTTGAGTTCATTGGTTAAGGTTGTAAACCTTGTGTACATATCCTGAATAGTTTCTCCTTCTTTCATAGTAAAGTTTTCATACTAAGAGTATAGTAGTGTACCTCTAGACCTTTTAACTTGAGGTGTTCCTTCATGGGCTACTTGTAGAGTGTCCCAGATTTCCTTGGTTGTTGTGCAGCTTTGGATTCTACTGTATTCATCAGGACCTAGTCCATATACTAGCCACTTCTTGACCTTGGCATTCTTCTACCATTTCTTCAAATCTTCAGTCCTGCAGTCAACCCTTGTCTTAGGTACATCTGCAAGAGCAATCTTCTTCATTGTTACAAGGGGTCCATCAGTGACTATGTCCCATGTCCCATAGTTCATAGTACTGGCCATTGAAGAGTGGTGGCCTTGCGGTTGATTGACCTTCCCAATTCCCAGGTGGTGCACTCATCCTGATCTTTTCCAAGGTGTTAGACTTTTCAAGGATAACCTACTGTGATACCAATTGATGTTTTAGACTTCAATACTACACAATAATATAAGTTAATTGTGCAGTACCCAATTTTCGAGTGTTGTCTAATAAGAAGAACCTGGTTCTTCTTTGTGTACTACTTTCTACTGTTGCGTAATAATAAAGCATTAAAGTAAAGGCACAGTTATTATTACGTGGAAAACACCTGGCTCAAAAGGTGAAAAAACCACGACCTACTCCTCAGTAGGATTTGCTCAAACTCTTCACTAAAAACTCTGAGCCAAAACAGACTTACAAAATAAACTCTTTTGTAATCCTAGGACTAACTCTAATCCTCTTTGTATCAACTAGCCTCTAGCTAATTTCTACAGACTTCAAGCTAACTCTAACTTGAACAATGTATACCTATTACAATTGCTTCTAAGAAATCTAAAAAGATACAATGTTAAGACTCCTACTACAATCAACTAGACTCAATACACAAACGATGGAACTGTTTCTTCTAGTTGAACTGTAGCCTTTGTATCGCACACTAAATCTGCTTGCAAAACAACTCTGGGAATTTTGCTTTCAGATCTTGATTCACTTCAGTACTTGTGCGTCAAATATTTCAGCAGTAATACATTGAGTATTTATAGAGTCCGTTTGTTGAGTACATGATTCAATTCTGATCCAACTCTTCCTGGGTAAACGAGTTTGATTGTAACTCAACTTCCTTCCTCTATTTCTGTCCTAGCTGAAATCAACTTCTGTCATCTTTATCAGTTTGCAACCTTTTCGTATTAGAAGACATCCTCCTAGTTCTTTGATACTCATCAAACACTGATGTCTCCTATGCAAGTATGATTCTTGTGCCAATTGTTCCGTTCATATGTGTATGCTATGGACCTGTTTTAAATTGTCATCTTTTGTCAATCTTCAAAACCCATTCAGTGACATGGGCCAACACAATTATAATTCGATTTCGGTGTTCCGATGCACCATTTTATTGATGTGTATAAGGGCAAGAGATACGATGATGAATACCTTGATTTTTTTTAAAGGATGATACATTTCGGTACTCACCTCCCCAATCAGTTTGGACTGATTTTATTTTAGTTTCAAACTGAGTCTCAACAAAAAATTTGAATTGAGTGAAAAGTTGAAAAACTTGCGATTTATGAGACATAAAATATATCCAAATAAATTTGGTGCAATCATCAATGAATAAAACAAAGTAGCGAGATCCATTAATAGAAGGAACGGGGGAAGGTCCCCAAACATCGACATATATTAATTGAAAGGGGCTACTGCTAGAAACATGGGAATGGGAAAAGGGTAAGCGTCGACTTATTCCTAGTTGACAAGGTTCGCAAACATTAGGAAAATCAAATTAGAAACATGAGGCCTAAAGTTAGACACAAGACGTCGAAAAAGAGCTTCATTTGGATGAGTTAGTCGACGGTGCCAACCAACAAGAGATGTGCGTTAACCAAGAAATACATAAGGTGGGAAAGATCGAGAATGAGGGAATGAAAGCTGAAGACAGTAAAGGCCATCATCAAGTGTTCCTCGAAGCAGTTTCCTTCCCTGCAAATCTTTCACATAACAATCATAAGGATGAAAGTCCATATGGACATTATTATCACGAGTTATTTTACAAACACTAAGTAAATTCTTGGAAATTTGCGGGACATGAAGAATATTGTTAAGATAAATGGATCGAGTGGGTGGAGGCAAAATTGATGAGCCAATGTGCGAAATAGGAAGTTTCATACCATTGTCCACCGCCAAACCATCATTGCCGGTGTAGTCAGCCTGTAAGGAGAGGTTAGCCATGTCGTAGGTCACATGATGTGTAGCACCAGAATCGAAGTACCAAGCAGGATCAAAAATAGCTGAAAGAGAAGCAAGATGTGCTTGTTTAGGAGTTGACCGAGACGGTGACTGCCTTGTTGGTGGAAAATCTTTTTTGTTAAAACGATTGTAGCAATTACGAGCATCATGATTATTTTTTCCACATATTTGACATTGCACACGATGCTTGGACTGGCGATTATTGGACCGAGAGAATGAGGAATGTGAATGTTGTTGAGGTACTGCAGATTGAGCATGATTATGAGGATTATGGGCAAGGTGATTAGAGAATGGGGGAGGGCCAAGAATAGAAGGCTGATTGGTGTTAAGAGGTGAGGCTGGATAAGATGAATTGTGTGTCAAGAGGGCATGAGAAAGAGCAGAGCCAAAGTGAGTGTTAACAGTGGTAGAGAGAAGTTCTTCGGCTAAACGTTCCTCTTCTTGAAGGAGGAGTCAAAACAGTTCTTCCGGAGTGATAGGACCGGAACGCATATTGAATGCAGCCTTGAAATGCTAAATGAAGAATCAAGGCCATTAAGAACAAATGATATAAAGTCATCATCTTGTACAAAGTACAAGTTTTCTGCTAGAGAGTCAGCAATTACACGCTTCTTCTCAAAGTACTCTGTGATGGAAAGATTGCCTTTAGGAAGGTGTTGAAGTTGGGATTTTAGTTGCATAAGTCGGGCGCGTGTCCGTAACTGAAACATGCGCTCGATTTTGGTCCAAGCATCATAGGAATAGGTGGCTCGAGTTAGGTGACCAAGAAGAGGATCAGAAATTATTTGGCGAAGCTAAACGAGAATAAGAAGATCGCTACGTCGCCATTCCTCGTAGGCAGGGTTAGAAGTAACTACTGATTGTGCTTGGGGGGGGGGGGGGGGGGGGGGGGGGGAGTNTGTGACTGAAACATGCGCTCGATTTTGGTCCAAGCATCATAGGAAGGGCTCGAGTTAGGTGACCAAGAAGAGAATCGGAAATTATTTGACGAAGCCAAACAAGAATAAGAAGATCGCTACGTTGCCATTCCAGGCAGGGTTAGAAGTAACTATTGATTGTGCTTGGGGGGGAGAGGAATCTGTATTAGAGGGTGGATTTGTAGCGGTAGTGACTGAAGTAGAGGTGACAGTAATAATTTCTGGAGGAGGATTATAACCGAGAACAAAGGAATCAAGCGAAAAGGCTTTGAGTATGTCCAAGGTATTTTCTTTCCAAAGACCATAGTTGTTTCGGTCAAGTTTGAGAGAAAGATTTGGTAGTTGAATAGTGGTGGAAGAACTGGACTGTTTTGCAAGGGACAACAGGTTGCTGGAATTTTGAGAAGTGGCAATAGGATCGATGGGTAAATCTGATACCATATAAAGATTAAGAATGAGAAAGAGTTTGGGAAAATAAGAGCAGATGCTCCTTCTACTATTCTTATTCTCGTTTATATAGATTTTGTACATCTTTTAAGATAAATATAAAATTCTGAGATCCTTATCTAATACCTATTCTAAAGGAAGAGTAATCATTTTGTTACAATGGATAAGCTACAACAATAGAGTTCTAGATAGACTACAATGTGAATTCAAAACAGATGATACACTCTAATACTTCTAAATGGACATAGCTGGTAATTTTCCCTTAAAAAATTATCCCTTCCGTATTGCATTAAGACTCGGGTTGAATATTTGTTCATCTAATCTTTAATATGTAGCCTGTTTAGACAAGTCCTTTTGTAAAGTATTTTTTCCTAAAGTTAATATATTTGGCCAAACATTTAGAAGGAAAAAGTGATTTTGAATAGAAGCATAAGCCATCAAAATAATTTCTCCTAAAACCACTTTTTAAAAATGCTTTTGAAAAAATATATTTAAAGCTTGGTCAAACACTAATTACTATTCAAAAGTGATTTTCAAATTAATTACAAATACAAATTCTTTCTTACTAATAATCTGTTTGGTCAAGTTTTTCAAAGCTAAAAAGTATTTTTTTTCTAAAAAAGTATTTTTTTTCAAAGTTGAAGTGTTTGGCCAAGCTTTTAGAAGAAGAAAAAAGTATTTTTGAGGAGAAGCAGAAAAAATAGTTTCTTCCCACAAGCATTTTTGAGAAAAATATACTTAGAACCACTTTTTAAAAGCTTGGCTAAACGCTAAATTTTACTTAGAAGTGTTTTTCAAATTAATTAGCTAAACACAAACTATTTTTTCATCAAAAGTACTTTTGAAATAAACACTTATCAAAATAAAATGATTTTTCCGATTTGGCCAAACAAGTTATAAATATTCTTTTTTTTTTAAAAAGAAACACTTTTAAAAAAAAAACTTTTCAAAATAAGCTAATTTTAAAAGATATCTCTTCCATACAATGTTAGATTTGGTCTAATAATTATTTATGTAATTTTTAATTTATTCACAAAATATTAAATTGTAATGTAATGCTTGCAATAACTTTCAAAAATTTAGACCATTATTTAACATTTTCACGTAAATAGAAGATTACAGTTAAGGTGACTCGTAGCAGTTGCTAGATGTTTCTAGTGTACGCTATAAGCCTATATATTTGTTTCATTGTCTAAATTCAGAGCTCATCTACATAATTCTAGACTCAATCACTCTACAGTCGTCCATTTTGCTTCCAAGGTCAGACTCTTCCTCCTTTTTTTTCTCTCTCAATAATGATATTATTTTTGTACAGTAATATATTTGAATTTGATTGAGTTTAAGCTGATTTAATATTACGAATTTTGGTATTTGTAGTTGGGAAATTTTCTGTGATCGGTAATAATGGGGAAGTGTTATCCGAGAGTGAGCGAAGAGTATGAAAAAGCAGTAGATAAATGTAAGAGAAAGCTTAGAGGACTCATTGCTGAGAAGAATTGTGCTCCTATTATCCTCCGATTGGCGTAAGCGCTCTCTCTATCTCTATCTATCTCTCTCGCCTTTTTAAAATCTCGTGCATTGGAACTCATGGTTATGGACCTGAATCCGTTAGTATGGAACATTTTCATTTCCAAGTGAAATCCCCTGTATGCATGCGTGAATCCAGGATTTAGATCCTTTGGGTTCAACTTTAAGGTTTTTAGCATTGAACATGTTGTATTTTTAAAGTTATGGGTTCAGACCTACCATTTGTTGCAATTTTTATAAATTTTTACACATAAAATTATGCTCCCGACGAAAGTAGTGGGTGCAGATGAATCCGGAGGCCATACTCTACATCCGCCCCTGCCTATATGTATCTTTTGTTTTGTGGAATAAGAAGCTTTCGTATCTTAATGCACGTATTTAATTTATCGAGAACTAATGTTTTGATCCTCATCATCGAATCTTAAGTGTAAACCGAGAACTAAACTTATTGTCGTTTCATAATTGGATTGGATTGAAGACTCTGTATGACCGGAATGATCAACTAACTGATCAATATCGAATTTTATTGAGTTGGCTTAGTGATGGAACCAGGATTTTCACCAAGGGGGGTCAAAATATAAGGAAGTAAAACTCGATGTCAATATGTAGCATATATAGTTACATAAAAGAATGTACCTAACTACATCGTGTAATTTTTCAACGAAGATATGTCGGTTGACACCCCTGAGTATATGTGGCTCCGCCACTGAATTGGATTCTGTATGTTTGATTGTAAATATTGAAAGAGAGGACATGTTGTGGTGTTGATAAGTTTGTTTTTCTTAAGTAAAAATTATAAGTGAGCAATCATAACATTGGATTGCCTCCATTTGTGTGCAATCATAACATTGGATTGCCTCCATTTGTAGACTGCAAATTATAGTGTAATTGGTTCCCGTACTTTTTTATACTTGTATTTCAAGTATTATCTGTTACGTATTTCTTTTGCTTCGGTTACCTTATTATTTGTTAATACTCTTTGTTACTGCATCGTTACTATTACTGTATCCATTATTATATTTCTTTTTTAATAATGTTGTGATGATGCTTTTACTGAGCCGAGAGTTTATCGGGAATAACTCTCTATCTTCACAAGGTATCTTCACAAGGTAGGGATAAGATCTGCGCGCACATTGGAAGAGATTACACTGTATTTGTTGTTGTTGTTGTAAATTACAGGGTAATTGGCTACCTAAACTCTAAATGGTTCTGTAAGACAATCTTAGTACTGGCCTCATCTTAGATTATCTTAGGGGAACATAAGAAATTCAATTTTTGATACTGTAATAACTTGCCTTAACATGTAATTTGATTATAATTTTGTAAAACTGAAAGGTAAGAGAATTTATAATATTGTCCAATAAGATTAATTGAGCACCTTGTCCATTGTGGTGGCCTGAAGTGTACTATTACTCGACTTTCAGATGGCATTCAGCAGGGACATATGATGTCAAAACCAAAACTGGAGGTCCATTTGGGACAATCAGGCACCCCGATGAACTTAAACATGGAGCTAACAATGGTCTTGACATTGCTGTTCGACTTTTGGAGCCAATTAAGGAGCAATTTCCAGTCTTATCCTATGCCGACTTTTATCAGGTATAAAAGTTCTTGGACAATGCCAACCTCTCGAGTAAGACACTTCTTTTTGTGTGAATGCATCTAAGTGGTCGTCTTTTTTTTCGTCCTAAACTGAAGTTGGCTGGCGTAGTGGCTGTTGAAGTTACGGGAGGCCCTGATATTCCTTTTCACCCAGGGAGACAGGTCAGTAACTTGGATTCTCTTTTCTTACTTTGCCAGAAAGTTTGGCTATATAATAGAGGTGTGTTAAAGGATCAGTCAGTCTCTTGCTTGGTAGCCAATTTGAAGATGCAATACATGGTTCCATCTTTCTCCTTGTGTTGGCAGCTTACTATTAGCTAAGTTATTTTCAATATGGTTGTAAATGTAATGTGATCAGAAATCTATTAGTCTGTAGACCATGCATATGTGCCATTTATCGTAGACTAATCTTAGTTTGTTCCCATTTATTTGAGAAAAGGGTGAACGGAACCTCAGATTCGCTTCAGCTGGGCTAGTACTCACCTTCTTTGGATTAAAGTTATTTCTCCCTTTAAATGCTTCTCTGTCTTCTCCATATATAGACGTGAAAATCGTCTTTGAGGGTTGTGTATGTAATCTTCAATCCTTCCAAGAAATGATTTACTGAAATTGTGACTTTCCAGAAAACTTTGTGGTAATGCTATAATCGGTGAACCTCTTGAGGTCATTTCTGAATGTTGCACCTGAGCTATGGGAACTTGACTAGGATTAGCACCTCATTATGCAGCACAAAATTCTAGAAATAGTAAAGAATTTAAAGGGGAACTGATAAAATAGATTGTACAGACTACAGAAATTTTCTCAACTTGTTAAAAGGCCAATTGAGAGATATGTGTGTGTGTGGCGCGCGCGAGGGGGGGGGGGGGGG